>JAHWFP010108454.1:517-16330 GCA_023313725.1 Lithobius niger
GGAGGAGACAGATTGGGGGCCTCGAAGTTATTTTCATTTCGTGCTACCCAGTAAAGTGTTTCACTTAGGTACGCGCGAACCGGCTAGACCGGCTTATGTTACGCCGGGGATATAGCTAGTATATATATATTTATATTTATATATATATTTCGCTTAGGAGCAGACTTAATGATGTGAGCAGACTTGATGAAGCATTATTAGGGAGGATTAAACAAACGAAGCTTCAACAATCAGCAAGAGGGCAAGCGGGCTCATTCTTGCAACGGTAGCAAAGAAAAAGGGCGAGCGGCCGACAATGAGAACGGATATGCGCTCTAATGATTAGAAACAAACACTATGACTTCAATAATGCTGACTATTACAGCCGAGTTGAATCAGCGGGGATCAGCTAGACCGGCGCTGTGGAACAACTGGTTTACATTAAAGTACAAATGAAAGCCGTTGTATCGTATACCGCATGTAGGTTTTTTTCAACACAGATTGTTTAATGTACCATCAACGATTTAATTATAACACTAATGTCGGCAGTTTAATCCCGATTAAACAAAAAACCTTTTGGTTCTTGGTGCCGAGAGACGAACAACACAATTATCAAATCGATGACTGCCCAATGTGGGTTTATTGAGGTTCACGGGTTTAAGGGTTGTAAACATGACCATTAAGGAATCCCTCCCCACCCCCATAAAAAAAAAACGATATGATTTTGAATCCGACTGTGCGCTGGTCATTCTATTAGTTATTGGCACGTGAAACAATTTATTCGTGAGTTGCCACATGCTGTTCTATTGAATAATGGCGCGCCCCCCCCTCCCCCCCTGTTGCAAACCGGAAACTGTTTTCTTTTGAGAATGGGGATAAAATTGTAGAAATTAGAGCGCTGTAAAAGAGTTGAAGATAAATGGGACACCATTTACGATTTGAAAAAAAAGTTACTGGAAATTTCAAGATCCGACACAATCGTTGAAAAGGGTTTAACGAGCGTTAACCACTCCTGGTCATCTGCCCGAAGCCCTAAGGCCCAATCGTAAACATATCAGCAACAATGCGTAAGCCCTTTATTCTATAAGCCAGCGCACCAAATTTTTAAATCCAGTACCCTCTGGTGGACTAAATTTTATTCGTACGCATGTATTGTCCGGAAATGGGTGTCGGACATTTCAAATATGTATAATAATAATACATTTGTTGCAAGATAGACATGGCAAACAGGTCTGACAAGGATCACAAGTTTCACTTACTGTCAGCCTCATAAAAACCAACATTTAAACATAGTCAACTAACATTTAAACAAAACAATCTACAAGGTGTCAACTACAAAGTTTAAAAAGAAATGCAGTGGTTATGTCTTAGTAGGAATGGTGTAAGGTCCTCAGAATTTAGTAGTCGCCTAAAAATACCAATAGACCCAGCTGTAAGAGTTTTCTCTTTTAATGAATTCCAGGCTGGGACCACCCAGCTTAATACCGCAATGGTATATTAAAGTAATAGCTTAATACCGGAAGTCGGCCTTTTTTTTTTTCTAAATCTACATTTTTCTATAAATTACTGTAGTTTTATTTCTATTCAACCGTTTTTGATTTTCTTTACACCAGTGGGAAGGTATTAAAAACAGCTGTAAGTTCGGTCCCAACTTAAATTTCAAAATTCCTAATCGTTAAAGCGTTATCTACTAAAGTGTGATTTGGCAGTATACCAGTGGGCTAAAACGCAGATTATCTCTAAAATGGATCCTTTTACGTCTAATCAGGTGGTACAAGTAATCAAGAACACAATTCCATAAAATGAATGCTGCAAATCGCACTCATTTATCGTTTTTACTTTATACGGTACACCTTTATGCATAAGAAATGGTCGCACTGTATTGATGTTCAAGTACCCAAACAACAATGCAAACTTTTTCATTGTTGTAAATAAGATCATATGTCACTTAAGGAGGACGGAATTCTCCGTTGTTGATGCCAAAGAGTGGCATTGTTGATAGGGATCGACCGATACAGGTTTTTGCCGATCTGATCCGATGCCGATAACTGTCATAACGACCGATCCGATATCGATATTTAATATTTTTAACCAAGCAAATTAAATTTATAAACTTTATAAGAACTAAAAAATACAATATTATCCTTGTTACTTCATATAATTGAAAATAAGTTATAATTATCATTTTTTTACACTTTTATTGCAAGGAGTTACAAAATGTTATTATTATTACACACAATGGATCTATCTGGGTAAAATTTACCACTGCTTATCCCGTCCGGTTCCTTGTAACTTTTGGCACGTTCTCATACCAGTACCACAAGTAAAAAAAATGAACATATGGACCATATTTAGAGTTAAATGACAAAAAAATAGAAAAAAAAACATTTATCAGCACTGTAGTACAATGAATTTAACGCTGATTAAAATTCTTCATTACAAACGATTTAAAACTTCTGATGTTAAGTACGAATAGCCTACTTTTGTACTAACTGCATATGCACACTTGCATGAGAGAAAAAACGAAAATCGGAAATTATAAAACTAATCTTTACAGGGGCTGGTCACGCCTTTTAATTTCAAATCAACTGTCGAGAGTTTCCAGGCTCTGCCCCTCAAACCCCCACCCCTAAAAAAAACACAAAAATCCTAGTAATTAAAATTATGGTCTAGCAAAACATTAATTACGGGCGAATGACAAATTAACGCTGGAGATTGGAAAAATTTTCCTTTGCGTATTTTACTTGTCCCTTCCCCAAACTCACGTCTAACTAAAATAGACCTCAGTTTAGGAAAACGCGATTTAAAATCACCGTAGCCCATCTGGCCAACTACCCAGCACGAAACAAAACTTGGGTGTTTGCTTTACCATCCACTCTTGAATTTCTACGAATTTTGCTGCAATATCTTTAATTGGTAATCCATATATTTCATTCAGATCCCCTTGAAACTAGTTTTAAATAGATCATCGTTGCTTTGATAAACTGGCTACGTCGAATAAACCGGATGTTTACAAAATGCTTTTTAAGAGTTGATACCGGACAGGTGCACCTACTACCAGTAACATGGAGGGTACAGCGTGAATAATTTTAACAGTACTAAAAATACAGGATTCGAGTATATACTTGGATATTGTTGTACTACAATAGTAATAAGTATTTTTAAGAAGTAATAATTTTAAATTTGATGAGACTTTTTTTAATGGCCTAATCTGCATTACTTTTTCCCGGTTGCCCGCGCGTCGAGCACCCTGCCGATACCAGCTAAGACAAAAGACAACACACTCCGTAGCAAATAATTAAAACGTTTCTCTTTACCGCATTTTTTATGGATTTGTATTTCTAAAGAAATTACAATTTTAACATGATATATTTTAAAAACATAAAAAAAATCACAACATCATGTCCAAGATTACTGATTAGCACGTTTTCTGTTGGCCCTTGTGACTAAGGAAACAACAAAGAAATCTTGCAAGGATCGGAAGTTACGCTACTAACGCTTCTACGATCATCGACTTTCTTTAAATACCAAAAGGTAAACGAGATCGCAAATATAAGTTTGTGTGCTTTTACGTTAAACATTTAATAAAAGTAACTAAGATACACAATGTTCAGAATTAACCAAATTTTGGCTGGTTTTGGCACGTGCTCCGGTAGCACCAGCTGGTGCTTGGTTCACGTCGATCCCTATACGACTTAAACGCAATGCACTAACATTAGTATTAGTATTTACAAGAATTTATAAATTCTTGGTATTGAGAGCTTGACAAGCCTTTGCTAGTTAATCCGTTAAAAAGAAGCAATTTACTAAACTGAGACGCGCGTTTGGCAGTGAAGTTGGCTTCGGCATCGGACACATAAACCGATCCGATACCAATCCGATTATAGGAAAAAGATGTCGGCCGAGCCGATACGATGATCGGTCGATCCCTAATTGTTGAATGGCATAGTTTAAAGCCCCAGTATAACGAAAACGATAATTTTTTATGCCCAAAGGTGTACAATAAATAACATGTATTCGTTTATACATTAACCCGATATGACATGTCCACTATCGAGTATTCAGTATCCAGTATTCACTATCCAGTATACATTATTCAGTCACGTTACCCAGTATCCACTATCCGTTTTCCACTACCCACTATCCTCTGTCCATCCACTATCCAGTATCCAGTACCCAGTATCCAGCATCCAGCAACCAGTACCCATTATCCACTTTACAGTATTTAAGTATTCAGTACCCAGTATTAAGTATACATTATCCAGTATTGACTATCTAGTATGCATTACCCAATATCCAGTACCCAGTATCCAGCAACCAGTATCCACTGTTCGGTATCAACTTTATCGTAGCCAGGAGCCAATATTCAGTATACATTACTCTGTATCAAGTATCCAGTGTCCTCTATCCGTACCCAGTATTCAGTTTCTTGTGTAAGTTTCATAAAGAAAAACAATATTAAATCGTGAAAGCGGTACATTCATACCATTTTGCTTTTGTACAGTACCACACTGCGTAAAGGATATTTTGGGCGATTTATACCGGACATTCATTTTTAAATACCCCTAAACACGAAATGAAACACAAATAAAATGGCATACAGAATGGCATACAGAATGCTGTGCAATCTGAAGAGAGAATGCGATATTTCCACCTTAACACAATCGTAAACGAATCACCAACGATGCCTAAGCACTGGAAATCGCTATACTTTGTAAGTCTCGTACAGAAAAACACTACGAAATTGTGAACGCAGTGCTTCACTCCATTTTTCAGTGTACAGTACCAAGCCACATACAGGATATTTCAGCCGAGTTGTATATGACTAATATTCATTTTTAAACACTCCTGAACATGAAATGAACGAATTAAAGATGTTGTTGTACAATTTTGAGAAAGAATTCGGCATTTTCAGTTCTGGCTTCATATTCGGCAAGTGTATGAAGCTGGTTAATCTGTGTGTGTACTTTAAAAAAAAATTCGCTTAAAAGGTTTATTGGAAATGTACTTTCAAATGAACTTCTAGTCCAAACTGGTATTCGGCAGGGATCGTTTCTAGAACTGCTGTTGTTTACACTATTTATTAATAATTTAACCCCCATCAGTAAAATCAGCGGAACTTTAAAAGTTTGTTGATGATATCAAACAATCGATACCGATGGGTCCGACAAACGTTGAAATCTCGTACGACGATTTCGGATTTGCAAATCACATAAAAATTTTCAAATCTTTTTTCATATCTGCAAATCCATGTAAATTAACACAAACCCATCCAAATCAACTAAAATCCGTGCATATCTACAAATACTTAACTTTGCAAATCCATGCAAATCAACTAAATCCGTGCAAATATACCAATCACGGTGCAAATCTGCAAATATCAGTGCAGATCTACAAATCTGAATATTGTGCAAGTAATGTTAAATCTAGCCAAATCTGTGCAAATCGGTGTAAAACTATGCAAATCAGTGTAAATCTCTCTACAAATCTTCACAAACTTGCACATCACATAAAATCTGGAAATCTAGGTTACTGATTGGAAAATCCACTAGATTTGAAAAATCTTGTATGCCATTTGCGGATTTGTCAAACCCCTCGATTTGTCAAACATTCGACTATTCAACATAGGAACATGCAACGTTCGACACCAAGAGCAAAAAAGGCAACATCTGAAAAATGGGAGAGACATTTTTAAGCTGCCGTGCCTTTAGGTTCAGACTGTTCGTGACAATTGCTAAGAAATAATAAAGCAATGGAATTTTCGTTTTTTTCTAAACACTATATTGGTCTGTGTAACAGTTTTTATTTACTCATTCAAATATTTACTTATTATTTATTTACTAGAGGATGCCCATGCTATGCACGGGGCCGGTCATATTTCCCGGGACACATTTCCCGGGACATTTTTCCCGGGGCATTTTCCCGCCACTCTTCCCGACGACTTGTCAGATTGATCGACCACTCATGCCTGGCTTCTTTTTGGCTGCAGGTAGAATGGGAGAGTGCATTTCCAATGCGGGCGCTAGGAGGGGAGAATTAGTTTTCCTTTAGGCTTTCCTTTTCCTTTTAGCCGGCCTCCGATATTATAATAAAGATTTAGTTACTTATTTTTTTATTTAGTTACTTATTTTTTATGTATTTACTTATTTATTTATTCAACACTTAACTAATAAGCATTTATTATTATTTATTCCAGTAATTATTTTGGATTTCAATGCGCGGCACGCGACCGAACGCTCCACGTTGCCTACGGCATCCAAACCTGTTGCAATCCGGCCGGCCATCCTGGTTTTTTAGTCTTCGGTACGGCTGAGGAGACTATTGCAACGACTTTGTCCGTCCGTCGCTTTTTTCAACTTCGCAACGGTACCAGATTTTGACGACCCTTGTTTACAACGAGATTCAATGTGAGAAGTTAGTTAAATAACACGGCAAATTACAACATCGGTACTTCCTCCTAGCTAATAGACTTCTTCGACGTAACTAAATTAAATAATAACATTTGATCGTCGAATTAAAATCCTAAATTAAAATCCTCAATAAAAACAAATGGATATTAGCTTCGTTTAAACAGTTTCGTCGCATTGTTGCATGAATGAATAGGCTTAACGTCGAACCAAATTCTTCATTAGGCCTATCTTCTAATTACGCAATTAAAACTGCATTTTTCAAATTAGAATTAAAATTAGACTAAAAAATTAGGCCTAAAATCATATACCATGGCAACGTTAATTTGCTACGAGTCGCTGTTGGCTTCATCAACAGCGTCTCTCTCGTCACCTCCCTACTACCACTGGTCTATATAGGCTACGTTGCGCGTTACGTTGTAACACTGTAATTGTGTGCCTGAAGGCGCACCGTGTTGCAAAAATGAATGGGCTTACTATACAATCCATATCTCCGTTAGCTTCTACTTACGAAATTAAAACTGTTGGTTAAAATTAGGCCTAAAAGCTGACAATTACGCCTAAAATGTAAAACAGGCGTAAAAGCTAACACATTTTTAACCGGCAATTGTGATGGTTACTGCTTTTAGATTAGTATAATATAGATGGCTGTTGTAGTGTATGATAGAGGTGTGCGCCTCAACATTGGAAGTGGAGGAACTGTACAGAAGACCGGTACCACTAGGCAGTCGCTGTAGCCGCTTGTCGTTTATTGTGCTGGTATAGTGAAACTGCATTTGAAGCAGGCAGAATCCTTTGGCAGGTTTATCTTAATTCCTTTTATAGTACAGGTGGTACAGCCCTAATGTATTAAGAATTCTGCACTTTTTTAATAGAACGTGACACTTTGCACACATGCTCCTTACATCCCAAGAAGTAATTTAAGAAGGAAGACCACTTTAAAATCCGTGTAGAACACAAAAATGGCAGCCGTTTTCCAAAATGGCTGCCATTTTTGTTTTTTAGCATTTCTGCACCATTTTATTTTTCGTGGGGGTTATATTTAGGACGAACGTTGTGTAGAAATAAGACCAGAAATATAACATTTCGTGTTAAAGACCATACAAAACGTTACTTGCCACTACGATTTGTGTTTCAAACAAGAGGGGACTTCGTTTGGCGTTTGGTTAAAATTCTGCCTTGTTGAGAAGGACGTTTTACTTGCAACTTGACTCCTGGCTGTCTTGTGTTATTTGTCATTTGTTTTAACTAGTTACTCTGGGTAATAGTTCTGAGATGATGGCACGTGTGATGATCGAAATGACCACTGGGATTTGTTGCAACTGAACCATGCGCAATGGCTGTTTGCCGTGAAGTCACCATGAGTTAGCCAATGGCGAACGAGAACAACGGCTGTTTGGCCGTCTGATTGGATTAGCCCAGTTGCGTGATATGCACGTCACAGCAAACAGCCATGGCGCGTGGTATAGTATTCTCGATCAACTCTCGGTAGCGTTCCCATATTGGCAGTAGCTGGGGCCACACTTGTGTCCACCCTGGTACTGGTTTTACCCATCCCCATCCTACTGAATTAGGTACCAGACTGCGTGTGGAACAGCACTCTGTCAGATATGTCCCCCCCCCCCTTGGTAAGCAGCACTAATGTATGTTAACTGAGTGTAGAATAAGTAGGTGGCAAGTTTTGGAGGGGCCGGCCCTTTGCAGTGATGAGAATTGTCCGTAATTTGTTTACTGACGTGTCACTTCTCCCATCATGGTCCCATCACGTGAATTTTTCAAGCAAGTGAACTACTTCAATGGGCACTCCTGACTGATGGGTGTGGAACTGCACTGAATGCGCTGGTGTACACAGGAAATGTCTTTCACACTTTCCAAGCTTTTTTTTTCTTTTTTTTTACCGTTTACAGCAAAAGAAGATATTGTGGCACATCCGGCATAGCTTTAGCTTCTGCCATGCATCCAGCCGTAGCCATGGCGCTGCACATCCGGCATAGCTTTTTTTGCCGCGCTCCAAGCCATAGCCATGGTACCAAGAGGAGAAAAGGACAATGTCACTAGGTAAATCCCATTGGAAATTCCTAGGTTCTTTTGCATCCCACAATCGACATGATCATGAGACATCACAGGGCCCTAATATTCCAAAAAAAAAGTCAGGGGTGGCTGAGGCCGGATTCGAACCCGGGACCTCTGGCACACTAGACGGTCATGCTAACCATCAGGCCACCTTACCCCCATAGAGCTTGCCCCGTACACCGTTAAAGCCCCAACTCCATTTACGCGAGACCAGCAAGCAAGCTAGCCACGCTACACGGACTAGCGGGCTGTTTTCCTCGCCGACCCGCCCGACTAGCTCTCGCTACTCGCTCCTCAAATTCCATTCAAGCGAGCATTCAAGCCCCTTGGCTAGCACTGCGGTATACTAGCGTGACTCTGATTGGCTCTGAGTGTCTCTAAAATGAATGCATATTTTTGTTCATTTTGTTTGTCTGACAATTAAGGACTAAGCTAAATTTGAGTGGCGAACTGATCGAGTGAAAGGATACGCGACGGCTTGTTTATGGCGCCATCTTGTCTGAAACGTCATCGACTTCCTCTTCCTGATTGGCTGCCAGCAGAGCGAGCCAAGCGAGTTGACGTCGCCGAGTAGAAGCGCGCGAGACGGCCTTGGCGAGACGTTGTGGCGCGCGTATCGCGTATATGGAGTTTGCTGCGCTAGTCCACGCTTTGCAGCTTTGGTCTCGCGATACTCGCTAGCTAGCTAGTCTCGCGTAAATGGAGTTTGAGCTTTACAACTAAAACATCCGGCATAGCTGTAAAAACCTCTTAAAGCCACAGATATGTCTGTTCCAAAACACACAGCAATTTCATGCGTAGCTACGAATCCTTGTTTACCACCCATATCGAACAAACTCCACAAGTGATTTCAACTAGAAGTAATAAGAGTTAGCCAATACGAGGACATGTGTGTCAACTATGCGTGTTACGACTATTTTAGCGTTCGACGGTATGATGAACGAATGTGTGGTGCAGAGTAGCCATCAAAATACGATTTAAGGGAGATTGCTGGAAAGTATGTGTGTTGTGCGTATGAACACTTTTGACATTGATTGTGCACCAACTATATATTTCACTCCACCAAACGAGATTACGAGACCCTAAATTATCGCTATGATGGAAATGGATCGTATATGCACGACCGTAGTTCGACCACACTTTTTAATTATAAATATAATGCTACTGAAAATGGTATTTGTTTGCAAAAGCTAGTAAATTGCGGTTTTTTTCTTTTTCAAAATGCTGCTCTTAATGCTACTCCCCATTTTGGGAACAGAATATGGTACCGTAGCATCAAATGTTCTACATATTCACACGTTCCACTGATCTATATATTGATGTCAGGCAGTATTTGATACAACTGCCTCCACTTTTGCCTAGATAGCCGGATGGATAGCTCGCTCATTTCACTTTTCCGTGTACATAATTCTAGTTTTTTGCCATTTTGGAGAATGATCAGCATTAATTACAGAACTGGGCTGCCAACGCATTGGACAATACTTTGCATTTAATGTCAGATTTGTGTTTTTCCCCACAAACCGTTACCTGACGTTAGGACTTCTCCAACATAGATAGCACTACAACGAAATTCTTTCCACACTCACCATCCTCATCATCTACCCAACGACCCCCTCCTCTGCCTCGTCCAAAACACAACTACCAACATTGATATTGAGTACATGGAATCTTACACAGTGGAAATGTATCTGAACGTTTCAGAATCACCAACGGCGACTCTCGACACAGTCTGGCGAGGATGGCTCTGATCCCTCCTTCTTACAAAGTGCAGGTGAGTTCATCTTATAGTCTGGGGTCAAGGGCAGCTTGGTCCAACCAAGGACTTCCTCCTCACCTTCGTGTTTTTTACGATTGCCAAGAAAATCAACAGGGTTTTAGTCAAACTCAAATAAATACAAATACACAACCTATTTACGTGTGTCAGTATGGCTCAGTGGTTGGATCTTGGCCTTTAGTTTCAGAGGTCGTGGGTTCGATTCCCCGCTCATGCAGTCTGACATATAAGTCCAAAAGGCAACGTAAATAGGATTGCATCTGTATTTCTTTAACTCTTGTTGAGCCATCGTCTTTCTGTTCCGATTTAGTCAAACTTCGCAAACAACTTGAAGTGAGATGTGAAGGGAGTTCATTGGTGGCACATTTTTCGAAGATTCTGACTCGCTCAACTCTTAGGAGGCGTCTTGGGAGGAGTTGCGGTGCGTGAACTCCGTTTTAAAGGAGCGTTTGGCAAAATAAGGTTAAAATGCCCTAAACTACGCGACCACAATTGATTTTTAGTAAATACACTTTAGGATATAATCTTAGAACAACTTGAAGTATTAAAAGGTTAAACAGTTTATTATAAATCATTAATTAAATTATAGTACAAAAAATATCCTCTGGTAAATAATTACATGTAACATAATGTTAAAATACTCTGAACAATTATAATCCTTCTTTTTCTTGAAACTCAATTCGGTACACAGAAATTAATATTACACTGATCCTCCAGGGAACCACGATTAATATTCGCACACAAAACAAAAACAGTAAGACGTCTCGTAACGGAATATCTTGACTATACCCTTTTTCTGGATAGGCCTTTTAAGGAGTTGCAATTCAGTTGTAGGATACGAACGAAGCTTTCCGGCAATGCTCTCACTTAGCGACAGGAAATTCACTACGAAAATGCAACTCAAGAAAACGTACTGTTATTATGAGACTCCGGTGATTACTTCAAACATTAGTATAATCCAAAACTGTCATTAAACGAACTGACCTTTTTCATCTTTACCCCTATTTCCAATGAAAACACAACGGCGGAGACTATACGGACTGAATGCTTCAAATTACGCATGCAAATTGGCTTCTCCAACGCCCGACGGAAAGTTCATTATTTTCAGGTAATCAGCTTACGGGTTTTAACGCATTTCAGACGTCAAATATCCAAACGGTAAACTGAGGAAAATAAGGGTTCAGACATCATTAAATCAAAGGTTAAAATTAGAAAGTACAACCTGAGTTTTGATTCCTTTATCCTTTCGACGACCATGCTTCGTTAATCCACAGGCGGCTAGCACACCTGCGATTTAAGACGAAGGAAATCACATCACGGTAACTCAGGAATCTTGCCTGCCAGTAGACCAGTCCACTCCCACATAGACTTCACCAGGCATTGCTTTGCTGCTCTAACACTTGCTCTCCGATTTCCCAATTCCTGAAGATCACGTGTTACGTTTCCTTATAAAGGAGACACGCAGTCTCGTTTTGATTTTAAAATTTACATACCTGACTTAAGAACAAATAATAATACAATTAATACAATTCTTACACTTAAATCTTAGAAACGATGTTCGTTACAATTTTATCGTTTCAGATAAACAAACCTGACAATTCAAACTTAAATTATAACATATATAACAAAATTGCGAAAATAACAGGTAAGAGGCGCCCTCTCAGTGCACCAGTCTCAGGTGGGAAGCACTCAAACCATACCTAAGCTCCACCGAGATATCGCCCCACAGAGTGGAAGGGTAAGAAAGTGATTTCTTCGTCGCAGCAGGGCGGGGTTGATAGCACTCTTCCAGTGTTCTGGGTTGGCGCCCGATAATGGCTGGTTACGTGCCACAACCGTTCTTATGAACAAAGAGCAGAAATTTCGTTATCTTCAACACACCCCTCTGTGTCACAGAACCGTTTTCGTGTTGACGTGCCCTTCCTTCCACATCCCTACTTCCGTTTTACGGGTAATTGAATCTTGTTAGTAGTCAGTAATTTTGTTTCTCATGTTTAAAAATCTTTGACCAGCAGGGTTTTGGGTCACCTAAAGTCCTGCTGGTCAAATAATTTCATCGCGATTTCGGGACGAACGAATTTTTGTTTTACATCCAGAGAAATTCATAGTGAAATAAAGACGAATACTAAAAAAAAAGGCTGTTTCGGTGAAATTTTAAGCAAATTTTCAATGAAACAAACTCTAAATATTAGCCACTGGCTCTAGGCCCTGACCACAGCTTCTTTATGAAGAGCCTTCACTGTAATCAACTGCACGTTTTGGTCATCTCTGTCACCTCTTAACATAATCTAATTTCTTGTAAATGTCTAAAACGTAAATTCTTTTTTTTTTGTCGGTCAACCGATTCGCTTAACCAACTGTTCTACAATGCCAGCTTGCAGCAAGAAGTTTAGCAGTAGTTTAGTTGGTAAATTGCTAATCTAGTTTTGGCCTTATTTAAAGCTGTTAGATATATGACCTCTATTAGCTTCTTTGAGGGTCCTTTCCAAAATAAATGAATATTACGTTTCCAATCAGTTTTAAGTACTGACACCCGATCGCCTTCATTCATAATGGTGGAGCTTATTCGGTAGAACACCTGCACGTATAAGTGCGAAATATGCGATGCTACAATTGGCCGAAGTTAGGATTTGAAGAGACAGTACAAGTTATTCAGGAGAGAAGCCTTACATGACTGTTTCTTATGTGTTGCGAAATTTTCACAAAGAGGTCATTATAGTGTCCGCGGCCTATCTTGAGTTCGCCCCACAACGAACACAGACAATCGATTGTATGTTTTTAGTAGCAGAGTGCCTTGTTGATATCCAAGATGGTTACAAAAACAATGGCCGCCGTCGATTAAAGCCGCTCCCTTCAGGAAGACGTATGCCGCTCGTAAAATACTTGCAGGATTCAAGATACGCTGAGCACACAATATACGGTACATAGTCTAATTCATTCTGAAGAGGAAGCCATTCTCCTTACAGTAACGAAGAGAATAGAGTAGAACAGAATAGAATAAAAGCAAGAAGGTGCAGAGCACACTGCTCATGATGCACCCACCCAACCCCCAAAACCCCAAAAACACGGAACAAAAAGCTTCAAATAAAAACTAAAAAAGAGAGCATAACCTTCCAGAGAGAAGCTGGTCTAGACTTGCCTTAAAGCTATTATAGTGTCCCCGGCCTATCTTGAGTTCGCCCCAGAACGAATACAGATAATCGATTGTATGTTTTCGATAGCAGAGCACCTTGTTGATATCCTAGATGGTTACAAAAACAATGGCGGCCGTCGATGAAAGTCGCTCCCTCCAGGATGATGTAGCCTCTCATAAAACATCTGCAGGACTCAAGATACGCTGCGCGCACAATAATGTTGGAAGCCAGGGAAATAACACGCAGGGAAGGAGGGGGGGGGAGGGGCTCAAGCCCCTGCCCTCAGGGCAAAGTAAAAAAAAAATGGCCGACATATGCTGGAGTGGTAGTGCAAAAGGCCAAAAACGGCAAAGAAAGGGGGGCAAGGAGGGGCGGAAAAGGGTAAAAACGCTCCCCCCCCCCACCAAAGAAAAAAGGTTCCCGGGAAAAAACTAAGAAGTTGCCCCGTTGCCCTTGCCACCCGGGGGGATGGGGGGGGGGGGGCTGTGCACTTCCCTAATTGGAGCAGAGACAACAGAGGCGGAAAGGTGATTCCAGGACCGTACCACCCGTTCAGTAAAAATCGACGTCTTACGTTACCATGCATGAGATTGGCCAACATGAAAACGAAGGTGGTATCCTCCGGAAAACAATAACTTAAGGCGGTTTTGACTTCTACCGTGGCTATTGTGCTACAATTCACAATTGCTTTAATTGTTGTTTCTTTCATTTTTACTTTTCTCATTGTTTTCCCCTTTCATTTGTCATATTTTTCTCCGTACTTTTTGAACGTTCGCGTGCAGTGCTATGACGACGACAACTCGCGGTGAAATATTACCGGACGAGTTACACAAAGGAAGAAAGGAGAGGAAGGAGGAAGGAAATTTCATGTCCGGGAAACGAATTGTTTGCCAAATGTCGTGAGAATGCGAATGATGGCGCAAACGGCAGGATGCAGGAAGGTTTCTATTTTTATTTTACAATTATAAAATATTTTGCTTGGCTTGCAAAGGTAACGTCAATAGGCGGGGTCTCCACGTGTTAGATCGAGCCGAAATGTAACACTGAATTATAAAATACGGAAACTGTTACATGAATTTATTATTTATTTACTTGCTATTATAATATCACTTGAAGGATGAGAAGCAGTGATCTCCTACCTTACGTATAAGTTTAAGCAAGCGTGTCATCGATGCGAAAAATGGAACTAGGTCAGCCCATCCCTGGATCCTGTCCGTTTTTTTTAGTCCTAAAATCCATGGATTGCAGCTCCCTAATTGCTGGAGTTTTCGGGTTTGAAAATGGGCTAAATTAATGTAAATATGCGTCAAATCTTTTTCTTAATCAGTGTATTTTGATATTATGCAAAGTAAAAAACGTTATACTCCCCCCCCCCATCAAGTTTTCGCCATAGAAAGTAGTGATATCAGAGCCAAAATGGCTACCTCCAAGTTTGTGGTCCAAACACTGATCGCTCAAGCTTAACTGGCAGTCACCGAGGTGTCAGTTAAAACTGAGTGATCAGGGTTGGGACGGAAAACTTGGTGGCAGCCATTTTTAGCTCTGATATCACTACTCTTTATGGCGAAAGTTTGACGGATCCCTCTACCGTTTTGGGGATTTTGTATGATATCACCCCTTTTGGTCATTTTATGGGTTTGCTTTAGTGTTAGTATTGATTGTGAGCTCCTTATGAAACTATAATTGTAAATCGTTTTTTTTTTGAACAGCATGAACAAAATCGTCACTTTGGTGTAATTAATGGTCGCTGATTAATTATATTTCCAGTAAAGTGTCCGTTGTTTTACATTTAATTGTAAAACAGAAACAACTGAGCACGGTAAGTAAGGTTTGATCAGTTTAGGCCTGTTTAGATTATTTTTCCTGTGTTTTTCTTAACGAACACGAACAGTTTTTCCACCAGAACAAAAGGAAAATACAGTTCAGATTGCTGTTATCTGTTTAAATTTTCGGGGAAGTAACGTTCTCCTTCAGAAATACCCCTCACAACCCTGTGAGGAAGTCGATATGTACGTTTGGAGAGACATTCCTGAAGAAGTAACGTTCTCCTTCAGAATTGTCCCTCACAACCCTGTGAGGAAGTCAATATGTACGTTCGGAGAGACTTTTCTGAAGAAGTAACGTTCTCCTTCAGAAATGTCCCTCACAACCCTGTGACAAAGTCGATATGTACGTTTGGAGAGACATTTCTGAAGAAGTAACGTTCTCCTTCTTCAGAAATGCCCCTCGCATCCCAGTGAGGAAGTCAATATGTACGTTTGGAGAGACTTTTCTGAAGAAGTAACGTTCTCCTTCAGAAATGTTCCTCACAGCCCTGAAGAGGAAGTCGATATGTACGTTTGGAGAGACATTTCTGAAGAAGTAACGTTTTCCTTCTTCAGAAATGCCCCTCGGAACCCTGTGAGGAAGTCAATATGTACGTTTGGAGAGACATTTCTGAAGAAGT
>JAHWFP010108454.1:16340-29930 GCA_023313725.1 Lithobius niger
TGTGAGGAAGTCAATATGTACGTTTGGAGAGACATTTCTGAAGAAGTAACGTTCTCCTTCAGAAATGTCCCTCCCAACCTTGTGAAGAAGTCGATATGTACAGTAGCGTTACTTCTTCAGAAATGTCTCTCCAAGAGACATTCCTGAAGAAGTAACGTTCTCCTTCTTCAGAAATGCCTCTCGCATCCCTGTGAGGAAGTCGATATGTACGTTTGGAGAGACTTTTCTGAAGAAGTAACGTTCTCCTTCAGAAATGTCCCTACTTTTCTGGAGGTCAACCGCCCATTTTCAGGTGAAAATAAAACTCTTAGACACATATAAAAATTCATGGCAGTATCTGCTGAGTCACCAAATCCGTTAAAACAAGCCAGTTTAGGCATAGTCCCGCCTAAAACTTTAACGATTTTTCTATCAACTGCCAATCAAAATTAAGCTCTCAAAAAGCTTGGCTCTGCTTCGCGCCAAATGAAAGCGAAACTAAAGACCCCGCTCGCTAAGTGTTGAGCGCGAGTCATTCCATGGCCTGACCCGCGCGGTTTGTAGGGAGGAAAAGAAGTAAGAAGGAGGGAAAACAATACGGGACAGCATAACTGCAGCGAGCGACGACTGAATTTTGCTCTCTTCACTGCACTGTCGGTTGCTTCGAGATTTTGGCTTATGGTATAAGATAAGGGTATAGTTCAGTCATAAAGAAGCTGAATACTCGTGTAGTCATAGTAAACAAGTTTTGAAATCAACATCCTACGCTAGACACACGTGTGATACGACGAGCATAAGTACCACTGGAATTTACAGGCACAAACCAATGAAGAAAGGGAATAAGGATCATTGTTTACCGTTTAAGGCTTATATATTGCATGTGCAAGTCTTTCTTCGTTTGCTCATGGCCAGTCTCCGAGTCCCAGGAACAGCAGAAGTGTACAGTGTGTGGAGTATATCACATGTAGATAAAAATGATAGCGAATTCATAAATTTCCCGATGAATTAATTGGTATACTGATACCATCATGATCGATTACGCTAAGACCTTTGAATCTATGTCGCACGAGGAGCTCTGTAAAAAATTGGCTATTATGGGATCATTGGTAATATATCGGCTTGGATCTCAAACTGTTTGATGGACAGGCCCCATCGGGTCCGCGTCGGTACCATGTTGTCAAAAGCTGTTAAGGTAACTATAGTGGTGTTCCACAGGGTTCAATTTTAGGTCCATTGTTGTTCATTTTATACATAAGTGATCTTAAAATTGATAATTTAAACGTGCAATTTGCTGAAATTCGCAGATGATTTGAAACTTTATCGAATTATTATTGATACTTCGGACCACCTAAAACTTATCAATGCCCTTAGATTATTGGAGAACTGGTAAACTGAATGGCAGTTATCTATTTCCAGTTCTAGTAAGTAAGAAGTTTATTACGATGGCTCGAAGTTCATGGTGAACTTGTGTGTGCCGTATAAGGCAGGTACAATATATGGCTCATGATAACAATAATATGGAGGTAAATATAGAACACATTATTTTGTTGACAAGTACTATTTTGAACATAAATCCATAGTCGGAATCAGAAACAAAAATAAACACAATGTAACAGTTTAAGTACAAAACAAAACCAAAAAAAAAAATAATAATCACTAAATGCACATTCCACATTTATGTATATATCTATGTAAATACAACTATATTAATAAAAATAATAAAAAAAATTTTTTTTTTTAAATTAGACCGAGTGTTTATCATGGGCATTGCTTAATCGATTTCTTGATTAAGTAAGAAGTAGTCGAATAGTTTATTTTTAATCTCAGTTATCCCATCAATTTGGAGTAGTTCAATAGGGATTTCATTAAATATAGAAGGAATTTTATATTTGTTTGTTCGTTTGCCGTATTGGTTCTTGGCAAAAGGCACTTCATAACGATATGTGGTTTTCCTGAACTAATTATACTTTATTGCTGAGCTTAACTTGTGGTCACAGTTAAAATAGTTTTTCAGAATTACAACGAAATCTCTAAGTTGTTTAATTTTGAGTATTTTTGTTTTCCAGTATATTTGTTTAGATTTTAAATTTCCATATTCGTTAAAAAGAATTTTTACGATTCGGTTTTGCAGTTTTTGCAGTCTATTTATGTGGCAGTTAGCAGCAAATCCATATATTTCAATACCATATCTAATCAAGCTTTCAACCCAAGAATAATAAATCTTTTTTTTTGCTTTTTATGTTAAGAAGGTGTCTGATGTGATAGAGACTAGGCATAAGTTTACGTAAATTTTGTGCAATTTTATCGATCTGCCTTTTGTAGGTCCATTGTGAGTCGATTTGGAATCCTAAATAAGTTGCTTCACTTACGTTTTTAATTTTAAAGCAGGTAGTATCACACACAGTTCCTTGTCGTACAGAATTTAGAGTGAAGGAAAATGTTTTTGACAGAAAACTTCGGAGTGTGCGGGAATTTGATAGTCATACAGACTGTTTTTTCTTCACTGATGAAGACTTCATTTGTTATGAACCAGGAGTTTATTAAGTCAAAATCATGTTGCAACATGGACAAAAGTTTATCATATTCATGATTACAAGCAAGGAGGTAAATATCATCAGCGAAAAGAAAAATGTCACAATTTGTAACAATTCTCTCAATATCATTTACGTAGATAAGGAAAAGTAAAGGACCCAGGACTGAACCTTGGGGGACCCCATGTTTAACATTTAGAAAGTCACTGTTTTCCTGGTTTATTCTGGTGCATACCTTGCGATCGCCCATGTAGCTTTTCAGAATATGGAGTATCTTTCCACGTAGCCCAATGCGGTCACATTTACTAAACTGAATATCGTGGTCGATCGTATCGAAGGCTTTCTGTAGGTCAATTAAAATACCACCAGCCAGTTTTCCGTCATTTAATGCCTGAGAAACTATCTCGTTTATGGCTTTAAGTGGGTCACTTGCACTCATTTTACTTCTGAATCAAAATTGCCTAACGGACAACGACGAGTTTTTATTAAGGAATTTAGTAATTTTGTCTGCAAAGACCTTTTCAATTATCTTGTTAATTGTTGGTAGCAGTGAGATTGGACGATAATTGTTCATATCAGATTTGGAACCTTTTTTGAAGATGGGTCTCAGCATCTGGCATTTTAAACGTTAAGGCCATGTTTCCGTGTCAATAATTTTGTTTATGAGTTTAGAAATCAAAATGGCAGAGTTGAATTTGCTATTTAAGAAATGTTTCAATTTGAAGCCATCAATGCCACATGAGTTTTTATTTTTCATATTTGTTAGAATAGAACAAACATCGTCAATAGTCGTGTGAAATATTCCCATTGTGTTAGTATTAGATTTATTCGTTATAATCTTTTATTGAAGTTTCCTTAATTTGTGTCTGTAGCTATTATTTAATTGTGCGTTATTTTGCTTCAGAATGGCAAAGCGATTTTGGAGGGTTTTTTTTTTCAGTTTTGGGACCTGGTTTGCAAAATTGACGTTAAAATCATTTCTTACTTTTTTTCTTTCAACTTTGTGAAAGGCTTTATTTAAAGACTCGTCAATATTTATTTTTCGACGGCCTAGAATTTTGTTCACATTTTCCCACATTTTTTTTAGAGTCAGAACGACCCTCATCAAATAGCTTCTGAAAATCACTTTGCTTGGCTTCTAATTGCAATATTTGTCCAATAGGCTCAAAGAGTATATGTTTTGACTATACTCTCTTGGGAGCCAATCTTGATCACCAAACTGAGGTTAAGGTCTTGGGCAGGGCATTTTTTAAAATGCTAACTGGAGGTCCAAGTGGACCTGCAGTCGCCTAAAGTGGACTTCCAGTTAAACTCATTGGACCCACTGGAGATCAACCCTAAAAAGGAAATAAAATGTCAAGTTTAATACATTTAATACTTTCATGAGAATGTTTTTTCGCTAAATACAAATTTTGGGGATATGGATAATGAATTCAGATCCAATCCAGTTCACAACGAATCTTCACGGTAAGTAAAATCCAGTAGCGTGAGGGCACAGACCACCGAGAGGGCAGGGGCAACTTTTGTAAAAGGGCACGTTGAGGTTTTATTTTATTTCTGGTTTTGAAGGCTTATTCAGTTTCGGCAAATTGTCTTTTTTTGCGTAACTGAAAAAAAACCTTGACTATCCTGAAGACATATTTTATTTATAAAAAATAAGTATCTAGTGTGAAAAAACTGATAGATTTACATTACAAACTTTTTTTATGCGTATAATGCAGTCAGCAAAACTGATTTTGTAAAAATGTTTCCAACGGCACTTTGCAAGACCAGAAAATGCTGGAAAATAGCAAAAATGCGTTAGCTGGGGGGAGCTCACAGCACTCCCCTAGACCTCCAAGCTGTTATTGGTTTATACCTACAAACAGTTTGGCTAAATGACTAGTGTTCCCCTCAATACAAAACCCCACTTACACCACTGCACATTGTTTGATTTTTTTATTATGTTAATAGTTAAGCCATTAACATAATGGTGCCCTTATATATTAAAGTCGTGCTCTTTTGTGAAAGTGGACCTCCAGTCACATTTACTAAAAAAAAATGTACCAGATGAAGGCCGGCATTGATTCGGCGTGCAATTGTCTCTAAAGACAGTAAAACATTATTTTGGACCTTCTGTCTATTCGTCAGACCAATTTTGGAATACGCAAGTCCAGTTTGGCTTCCACACCTTGTTAAAGATATTGAGTATGTGGAATCAGTGCAGCATCAATTTAAAATTAAACTTACTGGTCTTAAAATTAAAAGCTATAGTGAGTGCTTGAACATTTTAAATGCTGGTTCTCTTGAAAAACGTAGGTTGGCATGTGACTTGGCAGTAACTTATTCTCTTCTTCATATCTCGGCAACGTGGATTACAGTAGCTATTTCTCTCTCAAAAATGATGATAGAACCAGGGGTCACTCGCTTAAGCTACTAGTTCAACAAATAAAGCGGGATTGTAGGAAAACGTTTTTTCCAACCATGTGGTCAGGATATGGAACGAGCTCCCTGCTGGCGTCGTTATGGCTCCTACATTACAAAATTTTAAAATAAAGCTGAGGAATGTTTGCCTCACTAAATTATTTGAGATGGGTCTGACCGTCTTGACTAAGGCCTGGTGACATTTGTTCATTCTTTTCATTCTTTTCATTCATTCATTTCATTTCATTTCATTTCATTTCATTCATTCTTTTGTTTTTGCCACTAATTTGGCTGGGTATCATGTCAAACTGTTGTTTGCACTTATTAGGCAATAAATATTATATTATTATTATTATTATTATTATTATTATTATATTAAAAGTGATGGGGGTGGGATTGAGGCTTTATGGCGCGCCGACAGCTTGGTCATTGCCGCCATCCTCAGTCACACTGCAGTTGTCCAGGTTACCAAGCATTACACCACGCATTACAGATGTTAAACAAACCCCAAATCTAGATCTTCAAATATATCTGTACCTCCTGCACGAATTGAAAAAGGCTAGTTGAGAGCTCCAAATAAACAAAGGATGTTTACTGACTCGTTTCTTTTCTCCCTTCAGCTTTCAACTTTGGGTATGATTTTAAACAATGAAGTTATCAAAAAACAAACTTCCTCTCATGTCAAGTTTTCTAGTCACCAAAAAGTCACGAGAAAAATTCCCGAAATTTCGGGGGTTAATCCCAGGATCTCGCCATTGAGAGAAACGAATCCAGAAATCTCTGGTCATCCTTACTTCCCGGGATTGTATGTTCTAAGTTTCAGTTTAATGAAAAGTAATACGTTAATCTAGTGCTGTTGTGGATACTTTCATTTGGTTCAGGTTTAAAAATGTCGTTGTTTAATCAAACAAACAAAAAACAAAAAAACACAAAACCAACCATAAAAATGAATTTAAAATATGCGTTTCATATTTAGCGCTACCACTTCTGTAATTTTGACCACTTTTTCAAAAGTAACAATCGCTAACCTTTTAAACTCGTCAAACTGCCTTTTTTGATTTTGGTATTTTTATGTTGGTTTCGTTCTTTATTTTTTATATATATATATTTTTTTTTTTGCTTTCGTTCTCTTTTATTTTGCTTTCGTTCTTTGTTATACTGTGCGCAATACAAAACGGAACGAAAGCAATTGAAAGGCAACGAAAAAAAAAGTAACGAAACCAACGTAAAAAAGATGTAAAACAAACTTCTGTTTAGGCCTAATCTTGCCATTTGTGACAAAAACTATACCACCAATCTTGTTATGCAATCCGCTATTTGATCAGGAACGCAAGGATAAGTGAAATAGGCTAGAAGTTCTGTAATGAAATTTTGAATTAAGGCAGAGGCGTACGTATGGCCCGGGAGTGGGGTTGGAGAAAACAAGGGGCACGTGCCCCATCCTCCCCCCCCCCCCCCCCCAAGGAAAGTCTAGCGCCCCATGCCACAGGCCAATCTTGTTTTTAGTGATTTTTTTTTATGATAAGAAATGACGTGAGTATTTCAAATTGTCATGTAGGCCCACAATTTATAATCTCAAAATTCTAAAAAAAAATGCTGCTGAATATGTTGAAAAGTGTTGAAAAAATTTGCTGAAAATACTGGAAAGTTGCTCCCTGGGGGCCCCCCCCCCTCCCAAAAAAATGCTCTAAAATGAGGGAGCTTAAGCGCTCCCCCAGACTCCCTAGCTAGTTATTCAAAAATATTTTTAGTATTACAGGGCGCCCCTTCATGCATTGTGCCCCTCCCTCCCTCCTCCCTGCGTCTACGACTGAATTAAGGATTGTAATTTTTGAAAAAGTGGACGAAATTACAGAAACTGCGCCACGAAATATCAAACATATATTTTTAATTTTTATTACATTTTTATATTTTGTTGTCGTTACACGTTTCTTTTTTATTTTATTTATTAGCACGACGCCATTTTAAAACTAAACTAAACGAAAGTGTTCATATCAGCACTATATGCGATTTTACTTCTGACAATGCAAAGCACTTCTACTAAAAAAAAAAAAAAATACAGAAGTTAGCACAGTTTAGAACTCGAATTAGGCAAAATGAATAATCTGGTTGCAGTCGAGGGCTGTATGCCATTTGTTTTCTTGTCCCAAAAATGTTGCCAAACTAGACAAGTTCAATCTCTAGTTAAAAATTCGATGACCATACGCTGTTAGTTATACAGGGTTGCCATAAACTCCCGTCCAGTATCGCTGTGAACTTTTTTCAGCTAGGCTGTGTGTTGACAACGTGTTCATTCAATTTATGTAATTTTTTTTTTTTTTGTCGTGGCTGGTCGCCTTCCTGTCATTCATTTCTCTGAATGTATTACGTTTTTGGAACCTCCCCAAAAGAAATAATAAAAAAATAAAAAAATTGAAAAAAACTTGCAGCGCTCTCCTTGCCCCACTGTACATTTCCCCTTCGTATCAGTTATACACCAACTTTTTTAAGACTGATGTTCCTTTAAGGTTGCTGGCTTAAGGAAGGCATCTAGCAACAACAACAAAAACACACACACACGCAATAACCGTGCGTTTCTTTAACTCGTAGTGCTAAAGCAATGGCTACTTCTTTTGCCTTAAACTTTGCTGCTGTGCTGAGCGTTGGACATGTCTCTTTTCCTTGTTATGTGTAGTGCTTGAAGCACACATGACATAACCAAGTGACGAATATAGGTAATTATTCCAAGCAGCAACAAAATAGGCGCTACCTTGCCTGCAGAAACAAGATACAGAGGCTCGTCGTCCGTCGATCGCGCGCCACATGGATACAGGCAATAAATATACAGGATGGTCCAAAAGTCCGTTGGATCCCACCAAAAACCCTACAGAATTGGAATTAGGCACTTGACTCATATGACTTTGTTTTGTCCCTAAGATGGGGGGGGGGGGCATCCACTGAGTTTGCGTTAGGGCGCCCTGCCCCCCACAACCCCCAGAAATAATATTTAACTTTTTTTCCAGTGAGAAATAGACGTTTGGTTCCAATTGGGAAAATATACGCATGGCCCGGACAACCTGATAGTCGAAAACGGCACACTCATTGGATAAACGGGATACGTTTTATTACATCTTCATTGTAGCCCCCACGCCCACATGAGGCTTCCCTGCATGGTGTAGGAAATTGTCCGGTGCACCCATCAAAGGTCCTACAGCACTGAGAATACACACCTGACAAATAGGACAAAGGTTTGTCCCTAAGATGGGGGCCACTGCAAGAGCTTGCATTGGGGCACCAGGTCCCCCGCAACCCCCACATACAAAGTTCATCTATGTTTCTTAAACTAAACAGAAAAAAAAAACCACCCTGGGTTGAAAACGTTCAAGAAATACGTCTGAAGTAAGTAATACGTCTCAAGAAATTAGATATTTTCACCCCTGCCCCTCTTGATCTATCGTCATCAGTCAACTGACGAAACAGGCATAAGTGATAGTGCCTGCGCTCTTTAATTTATGGGAGGTGTCTGGGATCAACTGCCCAACCCAGGAGTATTAGTCATGTTTATTGTAGGGAACTAAGGGATTGAGGGGGCCAGGTTCCCCAATCTATGGTCATGCATGCCTCCCCCCCCCCCCCCTACCCATCATCTTAGGGACAAACATTCGTCCTACGTGTCAGGTGTGCAACCTTAGTGCTGCAGAACAATTCCACATACCGTGCAGGTAAGCCCTCATGAGGGCGTGGGAGCTAGATAGAAGATGTTATAAAAACAAACCCTGTTTATCTCATTATCATATGCCGTTTTGAGCGACTAGATTGGCTGGCTCATACACATAATTCCCCAATAGGAAGCAGACGTCTATTTTTCACAGGATCAAAAATAAGTTTTATAACTGTGGTTTGAGGGGTGAAGGAAACCCAACGCGAGCTCATGCTATGGCGCCCATTTTAGGAACAAACATTGGTTCTATGTGTCAGGTGTGTAATCTCAGTGCTGTAAAACATTTAATGGGTGCACCGGACAATTTCCTGCACCGTGCAGGGAAGCACTCATGACTTATGTGGCGTGGGGGGGGAGGGGGGGCGCTACATCGAAGATGTAATAAAATGCACCCCGTTTATCCAATTAGCATGCCGTTTTCGGCTATTAACGTTGTCTGGGCCATGCGCATATTTTCCCCAATTGGAACCAAACGTCTATTTCTTACAGGAAAAAAAGTTAAATTTTATATCTGGGGGTTGAGGGGGGGGGCAGGGCGCCCCAAAGCAAGCTCAGTGGGCCTTCATCTAAGGGACAAAACAAAGTCCTATGAGTCAGGTGCCTGATTCCAATTCTGTAGGGCTTTTGGTGGAGTGCAACGGATTTTTGGACCACCCTGTATAATGGGGCGAAACCGGCAAGAAGTCATATCATAGAACAATCCGTTTTTTTATTTTTTATAATTTGTTATAATCACTGGAACCTCTGTACGTCTTTATTGTTAACTTGTCTCACGTTAGAAGTCATTATTTGTCCCACTACGTTGTCCAGAGAGATCTGAGAAACTTTTTAGTATTTGCTATCCCAGTCGAACTTCCGGTAATGGCCGGGGGCTTTTACCTCGATGCTAAAACGCTTCTTAGATCTCTCTGGACAAGGTAGTGTTACAAATAATGATTTCGAACGTGAGAAAAGTTATCTGTAGAGCAGTGACATTTGCCGCCATATTGGCACCAGATTGATTGGCACCAGTATGGGTTTTGGAGGGCATAACTACAAGGTGCACTACATAAAAATGGAGGGAAAAACAACGGAAGAGCAGATTTCTTAGGCTTAAAATAACGTTGTTTTCTCCAACAACAAAAATCGCGCGTTTAGGTCTAAGAAATCACTCTTCACAGCATCGGCTTCAGTATGACGCCCTTCTGTTTCTATCTACAGTGCCCCTTGCAGCTAACCCATTAAGGCTCCAGCACAGAGTTATATACAATAATACTACGTTGTGTGACTACTCTATAAAGATATTCAGCGCGAGTTCTAGTTATAATTCGGGCCGTCGTCACTTCCACTGTCGACATAATGGAGCGGATTCCGCTTTCTTTGCTGTTTGGCTGTTTGGCCAAAAAGATCGACCTTTGAAAGTAGTGACGTCATTCAAACGGAAAATGGCTGTCAAGATAGCTAGACACTTAGTTGGAGAGTATCATGAAAACGTCATTGATGCATCTTTCTCTCTATGAATGCTGGACACTCATCCTTTAACTTTTAGTTTTTCTGTATACCTGCACTTTTCCCTTACATTTTCCACAATTTCAATTTAGGTCGCATTGGGATTTAACCCCAACATGACAAAATGTTAAGGCTGGGTTGATCAGTTTTTTTCTACCCGAGCCGATCATTAAACGAAACTGGCCGATATACCACCTCCCCAGTAAAATTAAAAAAGTTTCCTTGTAATTTCTAAACAATAAGAGCCATCCATCTGTTTGGGGCTTGGACCCTCAAAAATACCTTCGAAATGGCGCATTCAAACATCTAAATCGGTCGACGAGAAGTGAAAATATTTTCAATTTAGTTATTATCCACCTGTCTGTATTTTATCTACCGATCCCGATGTCTACCGGTATTGCAAATGTCGGTAAGGCATTACGTGAGGCATTCGAAATCGGCAATCGTGATCGGCCCAGCTTAACGGCAGCTTCCCACCAATAAAAAAAATTAATCATCAATAATTAATTGATGATTAATTAATCATCTAGCGATTCATAGTTACGCTGGTTATAACTGAAACTACAACTCTGCAAGCAAGTAAAGCAATTGGCGGCACAACCATAAAATTCCATTTATTCACTTAGACTGTCAATAAAGCCTTGAAAATGCCGTTTTTTCCCAGCAATTTTAGCAACAACAGCAATCGCCTACAGTCTAATAACCATCCCAGTCCAAAGACAGCTCACCTGTAAATGTGTTACGGATTTTCAGAAGAGTGTGTAGCACAGTTGGGTATAGTAGTTTTGGTGCTGGCTTCCACCCAGCTGTTAGCCAGCTGTAATTTAATGACCATATGCGATGTGCCTTTTTCCATCACGAGAAATGACAGTGCGTCTCACTAATCTCTGGTATCCCAACTTTACTTGTCCATACCATGCTTTTCTAGTGTGTTATACATACACCCTCTGCTGTAAAATTCTGTAAAACATTTACAGGCAATTCACATTTGGGCACGAATGCGGGCATTAGTAGCACAATACGTTGCAGGTGTCCGGTAAACTTGTATCACGTTCAAGTCACTGCCACTATGCTATACACATATCTGCTGTTAAAATGTCCACAACATTCGCAGGTGATTTGTCTGGATTCGACAGCGCGGATATGTCATTATGATACGATCGAGTTTGCGTTCAATCAGCTTTAATACACATCGGGAACATTATGTACGGAAGATGAAATTTATCATTAAGAGAAACGGCACACTCACTCCACCTATACCAAGCTCTGGCACCCTAGCAACCGCGCTATTCTACCATATTGTATGCTTTCTCTGGCAGATGAAATTTGTCTCTCAGATGCAGCTATACTGCACCAAGTGCCCCACTTGGAATAAAAACAACACTGCAGGCAAACATTTTATTGAATACATTTATGAATTGGTGAAAATTTCAGCCACTTATTCAGCGAAAAGTTATTACATGTTGTAATCAGAGTGGTCAGAGACAACGTTTGTGCTACAGTGACAGGGTGGCGTTCTACCTGGGAAAACCGTGAAAATTCTAGGACTTTAATCAATTCTAGAAAATTCAGGGAAAAGTCAGGGAATTTAGAAAACATATACTGAAAGTCACGAAATTTCAGCATTGGCCGGAAAGGCTTTTTCATCTAAAGAACAGCTAATTCGGGATCTCGTTTTGTTTACATCTAATACCTTCAGTTTATTTCAGTTTATATTTCAGTTTAAACTTCAGGTCCTTTTTTTTTTGTTTATTTTCTGATAAAGCGAAAACTCCTTAGGCCTAAGTAGTATGGGGCGTTATGGTGTTAAGTGCGTTTCTAGTTTGGTTCAGATTATTGCTATCCTACTGTTTACCAATACTATAGTTAGAGCAGTGCAATGTTTGATTTAGCAAAGCAATGAGATATAGTTATTGCCACTAGAGTGAAATGTGTGAAAAAGAATGTCCTACGGCCGGAAAAAAAAAACAGGAAAAAGTGTCAGTATATATGGTCTGGAAAACCTGGAAAAATCAAGGAAATTCTTCATGAGCTATTGAACGCCACTCTGAGTGACTTTTATTATTATTTTTTTTCTTTGTAAACCTAAACAAGCACCTCCTCCCTGCCCCAAGCTGGCGATCTATTAGGAAAAATTCTTTTTAATTCTTAACGCATTAGTCTTTTCGAAGACCAGAATGGCGTCACTGAAAGACGTAAAACCCCCACAAACAACATCAAAACACTCTTGAATTTAATTGTCAGCCGTTGTATTTCGACCTTGATCACCTAATTTAATTGTCAGCCGTTGTATTTCGACCTTGATCACCTAATTTAATTGTCAGCCGTTGTATTTCGACCTTGATCACCTAATTTAATTTTCAGCCGTTGTATTTCGACCGTGATCACCTAATTTAACTGTCAGCCGTTGTATTTCGACCTTGATCACCTAATTTAATTGTCAGCCGTTGTATTTCGACCTTGATCACCTAATTTAATTGTCAGCCGTTGTATTTCGACCGTGATCACCTAATTTAATTTTCAGCCATTGTATTTCGACCTTGATCACCTACAGTAACAGTACACACTCATGAGAACGAAAATATCACGAAAAATCATAAAACACTACCAAATGGTGCTTGCCAATCGGATGACAGTAAAGAGAAATGCGAGCGTAAGCTCAAGTCAAACACACAGATCAGCCATCTTGAACATGACGTCATAACATTTACGTAAGTATTTAAAAACAGAAATCCATTTTTCGATGCTAGCAAATTTATTAATGACGTTCATAACTCGTGTTTTCTTGGAATCTAGTAAGCTTAAAGTTCGAGTCTGATTTTCTCCACTGGTTCAAAGAACAGCGTCTTAGTTGTGCTAACATCCACTATAGAGCCAGTTAAATCAGAGTGCTTGGTAACAGCAAACACTCCCCAACCTGGTTCCCCTTCGCTATTACCTTAGCATGATCCAGCTTCCTCACCCGTAAACCTCATTTGCATTGACGGTTACACACATTCCGGCAAGCGTGTAAGGCAGCTAATAGCATAAACAACATTTCCCTTGAGTCAAGAATGAGGCTATGTGTCGAGTGGACACATTTTTGCAGGTGGGGAGTATTTGTCGAATGCACCCTGCCAATAGTCAGCGATGATGAGCATCTGGGGAAGTTACGGCGAGGAGGAACTCCAGTGAGTGATGGTCTCAATTTGCCCTAGCAAGAGTCAGAGAAGATATTTTGCGAAAACCAAAAAATGGATTTCTTCCTCCCTGACCCACAAAATAAAGTTAATCAGATAGTAGATTTAAATTTAAACTTAGAACTTATGCAGACACACACAGAGCCCTCTCTCAAAATGCTCTACGCACGACTGCTCTAGCGGAGAAAGCCTGAACTTAATAGTAGCACGTAGGGTTATTTTTTCACACCTACCTATCTAATGAGTTACAAACTAGTCAGTGCATTTTTAACATAGTTTATTCCAGAAAATAGTTACGACCAATCTTACC
>JAHWFP010108457.1:0-16585 GCA_023313725.1 Lithobius niger
ATTATCAGCAATTTATTATTTATCCTATTACTATGTTTATTTATTACTACACATTTTCCGTAATCTGCAATATTGTACCCGAAACAATATTGACAACAAGTGTACCAGATGTTAACTACGAGCCTGAGCTATGGATCACACTTTACACATTTATACCGCCTCTTACTGATGTAGAAGCTGTTGGAGGCTGTAGGCTAATATTTTAATCGTTGTCCACTTTTGCATCATCAAATTGTCGTTTTAGACGAATTTCTGGAGTGCATTTTGACGAGCGAGTATTATAAGAATGCAAAGCACCTCTATGGCGCTGTAGTTTTAATTCATGATCGAGCTTTCTGTATTTATTTTGCAAAAATTCAGCTGATCGAGGCTCAACGAGTTTACGTTTAAGTGCATTTCCTCCAGTAATATTTTCTGAATTTGATGCTGCAAAATTAGGCAAATCGATTTCCGAAGCGTGGTCGCTGGGATCCTCCAGGAGCTTTGCAATGTAACGCTTAAGATTTATTTCCTCCTCCGTCAATCCTCCGTTAACATACTCTGCCACTTCCAAGTCAGAAGCTCCATTAAAGGGTATGGGCTGGTTATTTTCTCGTAGGAACCAAGCTCGAATGTGGTTAACGTGTACGCGTAGTATTTTCGTTGGATCTAGAAAATGGACTACACGTACGATAACATCATTAACGAACTCCATAATTCTGAAGGGACCTGTGTAAGCCCGTTGTAATTTCGAGGATATTTGTTTAATCAAAACAAACGTTTTGACAAGCACGTAATCGTCCACCAGAAATTTATACGGACGTGCAGTTTTATCATAAAATTTCTGCTGTGTTTTGATAGCTTTCCAGTTGTGCATTCGCGCAACTTCAAACGCTGCCTGTAGTCGAGTTTCTAGACGAACGATCATGTTATCGCTGTCGTAACAAAGTTGAGCTGGCTCGAAACAGAGTGCACTTGGTAGACGAAATTCTGAGCCGAAGTGGAGATAGTGTGAAGACAATAAAGTTGAGGAATTTGGCACTGAATTCAGCGCCATGGTTACCATTGGTAGGAATTTATCCCATTCTTGCTCACAGTTTGTTGCCACTTTGCGCAAAACGGTCTCTATGCATTTATTTGCGGCCTCAACTTTCCCTCCTACCCACGAAACATTTGGGGTAAAGTTTATTTGCTTAATTTGAAACAAATTTGCCAGTTTTGCAACAATTTCGTTCCGGAATTCTGAGCCGCATTCTGACCTCAGAGATAGGGGACAGCCAAATCTAGAGATTAGCCTTGTGAATAGCTTATGAGCGACTGTCTCGGCCTTTTGATTTGGTAGGCCCACTGCAATGACGTACTTTGAGAAGTCATCGACGCATGTCAAAATCCAGGAGTTTCCATGTACACTCGTATTGAGGGGCCCTATTAAATCAATACTCCATGAGATTCCAGGTCTCTGTAGAGGCTTATAGGCTCTTAGCTTTGCTTTATGTGGTTTATTTGGTCGATTATAGGCCTGACAAACTGGGCAACTCTTCACGTAGTTCTCTACATCTCTAGCCATGTTAGGCCAAAAACAATGCAACTGTATGATTTCTAGGGTGCGCTTACAGCCATGGTGGCCTGCCATAGGTGTTGAGTGATAGTCCCTTACGCAGTGGGTTGCTAGCGCCCTAGGCACACACATCTGAGGTAGGTTTTCCATTCTACCCATTTCTGGCTTAGCTAATCGAATCCTGTACAGGATTCCATCATAGTCCTTGAAGTAAATATTTCTGTTGTTATCTGCATCTTTTAAATCTTCTGAACACTGATCTTTAAGGCGATCTAGAATGGGCCCAAAGTATTCGTCGGTCCTCTGTTCTGCTGCGAGGTGTGCCCTTGTCCAGTCGGGAAATTGACTACCGATTGCACACACTGGTATTTCCACTCGTGATAGAGCATCAGAGACCGCCAGCGATTTGCCTGGTTTGTGCCTTACGATAAAATCGTACTCTCTTAACTGCAAGAGGACCCTCTCAAGCTTGGGGGGTAGGCTGGTAGCACAGTAAAGGTAGCACACTGCTAAATTATCTGTCGTTAAAAAAAACGTTTTACCAAGAAGGTAGCAGCGAAAAGCGTCTACTGAGTGCACAATAGCAAGGATCGCCCTAACCGTAGCTGTTTCCTTTTTCTCCGCCGGTGTGAGTGTGCGAGAGGTGTAAGCTAAAGGATAGCTTATCCCGCCGTGCATCTGGGACAGCACGCCACCCAGACTAACTAAACTTGCATCTGTTTCCAAGTAGAAGGGTTGAGTGAAGTCTGGGTGCCTAAGGGTTGTTGCATTAACCATAGCTGCTTTCAGTTCCCTAAAGGCCTTGTCCTCGGCTTCGCCCCAGTAAAACTTGACATTTTTCCTTGTGAGCTTGGTTAAAACGGAGCTAATTTTCGCAAAATCTGCTACATGACGCCTGTAAAAATTGCAACACCCTAGAAAAGAACGCACTTGTTTAGGTGTCTTTGGCACTGGGTATTGCTCCACAGCCCTTGTTTTCTCTTTGTCGGGGTTTATACCCTCCTCGTCTATCACAAATCCCAAAAATTTGACCGATTTACAGCCAAAAGTGCATTTTTCAGCAGATAATTTCATGCCTGACTTAGCCACCAGCCCTAGTGCCCTATCCACGTGGCTGATATGCGTGGAGAAATCTGGACTAGACAATAAAATGTCGTCCAAATAAATGGCACAATAGACGCCTAAAATATCCGCAAATATCTGTTGTGCGCAAAATTGGAAATGTGCGGGACTCGTTTTAAGACCCATGGGAACCCTTAAAAACGAAAATTGTCTGTTATACGAACAGAATGAGGCTTTAGGCACTGCTGAATCTGCAAGTTTCAGCTGGTAAAACCCAAATTTGAAGTCCAACTTTGAAAAATATTTAGCGCCACTCAAATGCGCCATGCTTTCGCTGACAGTAGGGATTGGCACACTGACACTCTCAACGGTGGAATTCAACCCGCGGAGATCAACTACGAGTCTATATCCTAAAGGCTTGCGCCTCACGAGAAGACATGGCGACATCCATGCAGTCTTATTTTCTTTTATGATGCCCGTTCGCAACATTTCCTCTAAATAGCTGTCCAGTAGCTCCCTTTGATGAAAAGGCACTCGATACAGTTTTGAGCGCACTGGCTCCGAGTTCCCTGTATCGATATTTACCTCGTACCCTTCGTACAAACCTAGGTCAAAATCGTGTTTTGAGAAGGAATCCTGATGATTTTTAAGCATATCTAGGAATTCTAGCCTTTGTTCGTCGTTTAAATCAGGAAAAACAAATTTGTGCTTCAATTTGTCCCAATCTGCATCCAACTCCTCCTTTGAGCGCTGTTTGGGGGGGCTTAGGAGGCTCTGCTGGGGGTTCGGCAGGCACCTCCTCTCCCTGTGTGGCTTGTTGCGCCGTTATCTTGACGGGCCTTGTGCTAGATGTGCTCGCGTCGGCCAGATGTGCGTCTACGGAAGCCACGCGATCGTCGTGGTCCACCAAAGCAGTTGTATAAATGCCTAACATTGCGCCCGCTGAAAGTTTGACAGGGAAGCCACCCGTATTAATGCATAGAATTGGTACGGTGCCGGTAGGGTTAGTATTTACTAGACTATGCGCAAAACAAACTCCAGTATTACCATTCCTTGGTGTGAACACACCTGTCTGGATTTCTGGCTGGGGAGTATTTAACAAACCAGTTACTCGGCACTCCGTATTACTTGGTATTATTTCATCTCTGAATAATGTAACTTCAACGTCAACATACTCGTGTTGTGGAGCGCAATTCCAACTTAATTTAGGGTTTTCGTCCGTACATTCGTCTGAAGCAACGGTAATTACTGCAATATGGGGATTAATAGTCTTATACGCATCCCTATTAATTAATTCCATATTAATGTTGTAGGCCTGCCATGCAGCCCCTGCTGATGGAGACATTTGATACCTGAGCTCACCTATTTCCAGAACATTACTTGAGCAATTTATTTTCACCAAATCAGCCTGACTTGATAAAAAATCATAGCCTAATAACATTGGTATGTCACCAAAACTGCCATCAGGCACAATGACAAATTCGACCTTCCTTTCGAACCCACATTTAGAAACATTGTAGTGATTTTCCTTGTGGCTGCTATACGACGATTTCCCACACCCACCAGATCAATTGGTTTGTTGAGATTTATTAAATGAGCGTGGACAGAGTCGTGTTTAAGCAAGGCCTGCGCTGATGTATTGTCAAGTAAACTTTAGGCACACCACCGATGTTAAAAACAAGGTGGGGCCTTACGTACGTCGCGTGTCGCTTATCCTTGACAATATTAATGGGTACGTTATGGCTAATTGTCTCGTCATTTACTCCTTCATCGTCAAACTCCAACAGAGAGCCATCTGCGTTTCTAGTTTCTACTGCCGCCCCTAGATGGCGCCTAGTGTACCAGAGACAGCCCGTTTTGGTGCTTTTGTTCAAATTCAAACTACCGTCTCGCTTCACTGACTGCTCGTTTACAGGTGGATTATCGGCGACTGTAACTGACGTACTATCCCAGAAAGTTAGGCAAATTGTTGGTTCGTTTACACCGGTCACTGTAGGAATTCTAACTTTCCAGTCATCCAAAACTCGTTTTGAAATACCCATAGCCGAACCAGACGGCATTTCTACGTCAGTTTTACGAAAAGTTTGTGGATATTGTCTAAGCTGCACGTTTCGTGTTTCACCTAGCAGTGCGATTATGATAGGCTTGTTGCTGTCCAGTGGATTTAACTCCGAGTGAAAGTTAGTGGCGTCAGTACCATCTTCGAACAAGGTAACGATTACAGAATCACATTTTAGATCATAAGTATCATTTACTGCACTTAATGCATCTTTAAATTCATCTGTAAGGTTCGCATTGTTGTCTAATGATGAAGCTACGTATCTCGAGGGAGTTTTACCAAAATAAGACGCTAGCCTAGGCAAGGTCAAGGTGCGATCAGGCAAGGCAAGCTTTTGTTGATGCCAGTCAACGTGTGCGTATAATTTTTTCATTAGCTTATCGGCCTCTTTGCTTGAAAACAACTGTATTGTAGTAACCTTCAAAGGCTTAATATTTGCTACTTTTTCTGAAGTATTAACAGGACTTTTAACGTCAATAGTACCAATATGAGTCCCGGATTGTACTGTAGAACTCAACAGGTCGCCGCTTAGCTTAGAATCCCTGTTATATTCTAAGCTATCAACTCGTTTTTTGACATATTGTTAACCTCGCTTGATTGTTCCACCTGAGCCGCGTGTTGTGGAACCTGTGCATTATTGCTGCCATTATCCTGGTTTAGGCGAGGATAATTTTGCTGCTGGTAATTTTGGTTTTGGCGATTATCCCTGTTGTAATGTTGACCCTTATTTCCGTAATAGCCTGTGTTGTTATTATTTTTCTGCTGCCTGTTAGCGTTACCTTGAACAGAATCCCTGTTCGCAAACCCAGAAAAATAATTCCCACGCCTATTATTGCCTCTTTGCGAAAAATTTCCACGGCCACCTCTATAATTGCCCTGAGATTGGCCTGCCATCTGCTGTCTGTGCTCGTTTCTCTGTCGGACCAACTGTAGCCGGTGTGGAGCTGTACGGCAATCTCGGCGCACGTGCCCCTTGCCCAAACATCCTTTTCAACTTATTTTGTGTTTTCTCGAGCTGCTCCATACGCTCAACCAGTGAACCTAAGGCTAGATTATTCACTGTCGGATTAGTAGGTTGACTGCTTTCTGTCGGTTTGTGTGCGTTTATCCCTGCTTGGTTTTGTACTTCGTTTCCCTTCATAAGTGCGTCTCTACCTTGCAAAACTGAACGCTTGATAATAGCCTGATTACACATTTCATGAAAGGTAGGGGGGTTAACAGCTGTAAGATGCACCTCTATTTCTGAACTCATTGCCTGTAAAAAGGCAGATCTCAAGCCCTCAACCTTAGCTGCTAATTTTCGGGCGATGCCTTCTTCGCTATCGTCAGGATTAATCAACCATATGGCTAAAGCCATGGTTTCCAATCGTTGTGCAAATTCTTCCAAAGTTTCGCTTGGCCCCATTCTAGTACGAAAAAGCATAGCCCTCGTTATACTACGGCCGCCTGAACCGAAACGATCGATCAATGCTTGTTTAAATTTATTCCAATCATTTAACCCTGCAACGTTGGGGTTTGTTGCCAAAAATTTGGCCACACTGCCTACGCATTTCGCCCTGGCTGCTGCAATTAACTCTGAATCTGACATATCGGGGTCTAACAATTTTAAATTCTCACACATCATCATAAAAGTGAAAACATCAATCTTGTAGTCCCCTGCGAATGCAGTAATTGACTTCTTGGCTGCCCTTACGTCCTCCCAAAGCCTTTGATTATTACGAATCGCACCGTGGCCCTGTGCTCTGAAACTTTCTGATAACTCTCTAAACATTTCCAACTGATTCTCTGCAGCCTGTTGCATAATGCGCATTTGAGAATCGGTTGCTGCCTGCAAACATGTAGCCAGAATTTGCGAAGAGTCGGGGCTACCTAAGGCCCCAGTATTAGCCACTGTACTCGTATTTGTAACTTGATCCGTATTTTGGCCACTACTACGGGCCGCAGGATCTTGGGCTTGGACCTGTGATGAAGTATTGTTGCCGCTCCTATTTGCGGCGCAAGCTCTATCTATTCTTGCTATGATTTGATTTGGAGACAGTGATCTGTCACGGCTACGCATAGGTGAAGGCGAATCACGTTTGACTAGTTTGAATATCGGCTTCTGATTCAGATTCGCTTATAGGCCTAGGTCTATGCCTTGCTCGTTTGGGAGTACTAGCTACTAAAAGGCTTGAATCGTTAAGCTCGCCAATAATTCTTTTCCGTATAATAGGCCTGCCCCTAGATAAGCGGGTTACAGCCCCTCGGGCTACTCTTGGTCGACCCCTAGGCATGGCAAACTTTCACGATTGTAATAAAGTTAAAAAAAAAATGTTAAAACTAGAGAGTAAAAATTCCAACCAAAACGATGACCCTAGCACTATAATTGAACGTCACTGCTATCTACTAGGTACTAAATAATTTACTATTATCAGCCTTCACTGAATCCACACAAAAAAAAGTTTTGATTTAAACCAAAACAATGCCCCTAGTACTATAATCAGACGTCCCAGCTACACTATTTGGCACTACACAAAAAAAAAATATTTACTGCTGTCAACCTGCACTGAACGTACACAGAGAAAAAAAATATGTAACCGCGCTCGACCAAAACAATTCGTACCTAAAATTATCCGTTAGCCAACAATCTGAATGCTCGGTACGTCGACCGCTATTAAATTACCAATTCCTAACGCTTTCCAACAATGTTTCGCAATTTGCAACAATCAAACTTAAGCAACAGCAATCGCTAAACACAATTTATCCTGAATTGCACTTCTTATGTAACACTAAACAATCCAAAGAACATCAATAGGCTACCAACACAACCAAGAATCCATGACACTCGTAACGAAATTTGCATCAATAAAAAAATTTAAAAAAAATTCAACCGAATTTAATTTGAACTGGTCACCAGAAGTAATCTAAAAGGTCGCGTGAATAACTTCTGACACCATTGTTTTGGGTTCGCTTTAGTAAATTCCACAAAGCAAACTCAAAATGTCTAGAATGGCAAACACAATTACACTTGACACCAAATATCACTTAACTATAATAAAAATCGAGACATGATAAGAAATGGATTAATGTACTTGTTTAATTCGTGAATTTATTCCAACTTGGCTTATTTAGCCTTATGCTTTCAATTACGATTATTAGATATATACGAGCAAAACATTATTGCATTACTTCAGGTGCCTGTAAAATAATGATAGAGAGCAGAAAGGAAAAAGAGATCGTATTCATGGACTCTTGACAATTAATAGATTGTAGCCTAGCTAATTCCTCCAAGAGTGCTAATATTTCGAATTACTGTCCTTCCATATTCCAAGTTAAATATCAACTCAATTATTAAAACAATTAGTATCGCGAACGATACAGATTATACTTACGCTGATCCCAGCGGCTTGAGGCTGCGTTGCCTGGCAACCGGACTCACAGTCCCCCTGAATCGAAGGCCTCTCTCTCGGCTTGGCTCGCAACGGTGGCTCGGCTGGGCAAGGCTAGGCGGACGGACAAGACAACAATCTGAACTCTAAACGACGACTGACTCTGCCATGCTATTTTGCTGTGTTTTAAAGGCCAGGTTGCAATACTAAGAATAGGAGGTGTTGCAAGAGATATTTATTACTTTAGTGTGTCTTGAGTTAGGTTAGCTTGAAACGCATTTCTATGAACGCTGGCCTAGCTTGAAACTAGCACTCCTTGCTTTACTGAGAATTGTCCAAGATGTCCGCCTGCTCTACCAAGAAAACCGGATGTAACCTGTTGCGTAAGATTTACTTAGGACAGTTTGGGTGGTCGGCCTGGCTAAAATACAGTTGCAAGTTTCAACTTGTCTAAAATAATGTGGCTCTCCTTTCTCAATCCCTTTGGTCTTTTAAGGCTCTTTTTATGAAAATAAAATAGGTTGGCTTGTAATATTGTTTTAGCAATAATAAATATTCGTAGGTCATGTGCTTTTCATTTTGATTACAATATTAAGTTATTCAAGATATTATGCTTGAATTATTATTCCAGTACTGATTATTCCTAATTAAATATTAATTAATGTAATTTACATAATTGCATCTAATTAATCCCATAACAGTTTTGAAAAATAATTTACAAATTTGAAAAATTATTTACGCAAATTTAGAAAAGTTTGTTTGAAAGTTAAGTTGAAATTAAAAAAAGTTAAGTTTAAAAAAAGTTAAGTTGAAAATTAAAAAAAGTTTTGTTGTGAAAGTTTGAAAAATTTTATTTACAAGTTATGCTCGCCAATAAAAAAAACACTAGTAAAAAAAGTTTGAAATATTTGTTTGCAAGTTTAGAAAAAGATATAAACACATTTAAAAAAAAAACTTATGCACTATTTACAACATCATCACCAAACAATAGCGCCGCTAAACATTCATCAATTCTGTACAGGTAACCAAAAGGGCAAGTAGACCCATCGCACAGAAGCATATTCTTGTCATACACAAATTCATACGATTTCACTGTGTCTTTTGTGAACAGGCTAGCAGTTGCTTTGTCCCTAGTGCTTGTAGATGTAGGCACAATAATAGTCGATGCACGGTCGGTGTTAACAATGAAGTCACGTAGAGTATTAAAGTTTAGGAGCTGTGATGCTGAATAGTTGAGCGTGATTCCTCTAACTTTACACACAGTCTTCCCGTTACTCAGACGGTAGGCGTAGGTTTTGGGTCCTCCAGAAACAAACTCGGTGATGGTGACGTCAGGACCATGACATGCCAACTCGTCCATCAGCATGCCTAGATAGTCTTTTACGTACGGTTTTAAAGGGTCCTTCCCTACAGGGTGGCTGTATAAAATACTGTCAGTGTCGCTGTAGTGAGCATTCTCTCCAACAAGGTCCAAAAAATTGTATAAATGCAGCCTTGCGAGAGCCGTCGTAAATGCTGCAACGACTACATTTGTATGTTTACTCGGCGTGATGAATTCAGCAGTCTTCGAATAACTGACGACGAGGGTCTCTGTATTGGCCAGCACTACGTTGGTAATGGTGTACTCTTTACTGTTGAGCAGCTGCTGCCACCTTGCCATCATTGGGACGTATTCTGTTGTTGTCAAGTTGTCGCGCATGCCATACCACCCCCAGAAACTGAAAAAAAATAACAAACATTGTAAATTGTGGTAACAAAAAAAATCCAGTTAGAAAAATAAAAAAACAGTCAATTTTAATTACCTGTTTAAACAGAGCTTTGCGAGACTCCGCAGTCCTGGGTTTGGCTTAATGTTGTCGGGGTCCAGTCGAATTCTTTCAACTTGGTAGAAGTCATCCCTGTATTGGGCCTCTAGAGTGGGGTCGCCACCAGTCCAAGCAGGGTATCCAGAAGCTTCGGTTTTGAGCTAGAATGTTTTAAAAAATATATTAACAATTAAGAAAAAAAAATATTTTAAAAGCTAGGAGAAAAAAAACAACAACAACAAGCTAAAAAAAGTTAACTGAATAAATAAATAATTACTTTTACTGTGTGATAGAAATTTGTTTTTTTTTAAATCAATAATTACTTTTACTGTTTTGATAGAAAAGTGAAACCTTTAAAAAAATTAGTTATATTTTCTGTTTTTTTTTTTTAAAGTTACCTTTAAGAATGTATCCACATATTCAGTGAATAGGCCAGTAGTTTGTTCAGGGTCGTCTGGTTTGCTTGCCTGGACACTTTCAGCAAAATGCCACAACTCAAATGTGGTGATGATACGGTACCCCTTGGTGATGGCGACATCTATTTCGGGGGTACACCAAGTACCTTCGAGGGCTCGATCCTCTTCATTGTGGCGGCAAGGCAGTTGGTGGTTTGTTGCTGCGCATGCCTTGCACAATACAAACATGAGCTTCCCTGCACATCGAATCGGAAGTACAGGGTGGTAGAGGTCTTGTGGAGGTAGGACGATTCCATAAAACAAGCCGTAGTGTTTTGACGAGTCATATGGAGTGTTTTTCAAAACAGTGGGGTGGCCTTTAGGCATTTTGCCTGTCTTATTAATGAAGGGATATTCTGATAATACGTTCATGTATTTGATCACATGTCCGGGCTCGGCTACAGTATGTAGTGTTAGGGCGTTCGTTCGGCCACCATATAAAGCGTTGCGGGGGTTTAATGGTGGCTTCACTGTGATGGTTGACAGAAAATACTGTAGGTCCGGGTCGGTGTTTTTCATTTGTAGAAAATCTGACTCCCACATGGTGACTACTGTATACCCCTGCGAGCGTAAGTAGCTTTCTCTGTCAAGCGTGCGCTCATAAAGCTCCCCCATGGTTGATCTTAACATAGGGTTGAACGTGGCTGCGGGGTATTTGGCGGGATTCCCATGATAAAAGTCACCGTAAAACTCTAGAACTGTTTGCGATGCACTGTGGAATCCGTCGACGTAGTAGCGGCCGATCCTCTCCTCGCCACGGTTCCTCGAGTTTTTGAACGTAATGTTACGCCTGTGCTCCTCCCAAAGAATCCACTCTTGAGCAAGTATGCTATCTTTCCTAGGGCCGGCCGAGACAGATAAGATGGCGATGCTGTCTTTAGCCAACCAATTTGTGCGGTAGGAATTATGGCAGGCCCCAGGAAGGGTGAGGAAGATGTGAAATGGATCTACAGCTGTTACTTCTTCAAAGAGGGTGTTAAATTTCTGACAGGCCAGTCGCAGTACAGTGACGTCATCGTTGCAGTATTTGAAAAGCTCCTCTTGCAAATTGTAAACAACAGTGGGGTCAGAATTAAAACGGGCGGTCTCACTTTGGTGCCAATCTTCAAGGGATTTTTTACCATCTGCAGGGAGTGACTCGGGTGCGAACCATCGAAGCTCGGGGAGACCACCAACATAATCCTGGTTCTCAGGGCGATTAAACAAGTGAGGGAATCTCCCTTTAATGACTACGTCATCGAAGCCAAACATTTTGGGTAAAGCTGATAATTTACATTGTAGAAACGAGTGGCTGTCGATAAAACGGTAAGTAAACCCGCCCAAGTTTACCTCCAGTTTTAAAGAGCTTGGCACCTTGATAAACCACGTCGGGTTGAATGAAGTGATTTAACATATATTCAAGAATTAAAAAATGGTCATATCCTTTGCCGTAATGACTTAGGATTACTCTAACAGGAGGCATCGTCTTGCGCTTTTTTTGTCTAGGTCCGGATGCGGGGGTGGGTTCGGGTTTAATTCCACAATCTTTTCGAAAAACAAAGTCACAAAAGTCAGTTGCGTTCTTGAATGTAGTAGTTTGGCCTTCATCGTCTTGCATAATAATGAGATTTGCTACGTGTTTTCCGCTAGGTAGCAACATCGACTCGCAGTCAAAATGAAAATAAATGTTTGATGGTCCGTTGTCAGGTGATTGTTGTTGAATGTAGCATTGATGCTCGTCAGTAACCATCTGTTTACAGTTAGTGCACTTTGTCGTGTAGCACGGGATGTCTTGTTTGTGTTCGGGATAGCCGCAGTTACCGCAACGACGAATGGAATTGCAGTGTCCTGTAGTGTGGTTATTCAAACAGTTTGGCCCTCTAAAGTAGCGATAGCACGCATTGCATTTTAAGTAGGGTTTGATTCGCTGGTCGCAGTCCCTACTATGGCATGCGCTACACATTCCTGGACAAATATGCTGCCATTCGTGAGAGTAGACAGATAAACAAGTCTTGCAACAGTAATTCCTACAAAAGAACCCGGCAAATGAAGTAATTACATCGAAATGGTTATGATGAAATAGTAATGCTACTAATTGACCTCCATTAGCCCCGTCGAAAACAACTGAAAAATTGGCTTCGGCACTGTACACCACTATGCGAAACTGTGTACCTAAATGTTGTTGAAAAATGGCTACTTCCTCAAGCCCGCACGGTAGTAATGGTACATTTGTAGCATGATGTAATGCAATAGCTGCGTCATATTGAGCATTCCCCCTGGAGTCACAAAGTTCCTTAAATCGGGTAATGATAGCTTCGTTTCCCGGGAAGCGAGTCTTGTTGGCCAAGCCGACCCCTACAACTATAGCCCGGGCCAAACAGAGATTATCAGTGTTTTTAATACTGATGACAGTTTTCTTGCTGCGAGCCCACACATCCAAATCCAAAATAGTCCTCTTACGTGGGCCTCGAATTTCCGACCACCCCTTTCCTTTTGGCGCTGCCGTGGTGTGCTGGACCGACAAATTAAGGGGGAGGGTGAAATCAAATTGGTCGTTCGACTGGCACTGGCTTTCTAAAAATTCTAAAATGACATCCCCCGTTAACTTGTCGTGATCCATAAACCCAGTTGAAATTGCGTTTTCTAGCTGCTCACTTTCTAACACCACACGAACTCGGCTTCTGTCAACATCGATATTTACTGGTTTGATGAGCCTAACCACGTGATCGAACGAATCACGAACATTGCGTGGTAGCTCGGCTGGCCTTGCAGTCAGACTCGGATCTAGACTCGAAATCGTCAATGCTAAATTTAAATTTTGGAGAGTGATCTTTATTGATCAAAGCTAATGAAAATGCTGGCGTGAGAACGGGATTGCCAAATGTAGGGCGTACACTCGGAGGCGTAGAATCGTAGTCGTCATCGTCGGAATTGTCACCATGGCCGATTTGGAGCAGTTGTTTGCTAATAGCTGCTCTAACACCATCTACAAACGTGCCATTAGAGCAACCTGGCTTTGGTGAAATTGATCTTGGAGGGACACTTTCACAAGGGGGAGGGCTGGTTTCCCTGGCCAGACCACACAAAAAATCAACGAAACTCTCGTCGAAAAAATCAGCATCATTTACACTAATTTCTGGAGCACTACTAATTGGAGCACTAATATTTGAAGCACTGGCATTTAAAGCACTGGTAATAGGAGCACTAATAATTGAAGCACTATTTTCTGAAGCACTATTTTCTGAAGCACAAATTTCTGAAGCACTAATTGGAGCACTAATAATTGAAGCACTAGGGGCGGGGGAGCCGCACAAATCGAAAGCAAAATTGGTTTCGATAGGAGGGAGCTCACATTCGATAAATTGCTCAGGTTGGGTTTGGTTAAAGGGGCCGTCAATATCCATAGCAAATGTTTGCATATAGTTTGATAAAACAACTGGCAAAACACTGCTTGAATCCGGCGACTCATCTTCGCCCTCGGGCGGGGGTTCTAATTTACGCTTCATTTTTCCTGCCAAATTAAAAAAAAAACTATGTTGTTAAATCCGACCAAAAAATAATTGATAACCGTTCTAATAACACTGTTCGATAAAATTTGTTTTTTAGCCTACACAAAAAAAAACTACGTTGCTAAATGCGAATAGTTATTTGCAAAAAAAAATCGCAACTTAGTCAAAACTGTTTAGGCCTACACACATTTGTCCTAAACTTATGATGTTGGCTTCTCCAGCATACACTCAAAACCAGCGTTGCTAACGCAGGAAAAATGAAAAGCGCTCGGATCACGGCCAAAATCGGTATGCGGGGGACGATGCTAGATACATACCACTTTGTTTTATATCCAAAGTTTTGATTTTCAATTAATAAAATAAAACTTAGTTAAAAATAAAAAGAAATGCGCACATCATTTCATTTTGATGCCGAATTAAAAAAATAAAGCCTACGTTGGGTCAACGCTACGTTGGCCAATGTTAGGTGGCACATTAACTATTCAGTTCGGTAAACGCATTCGGCTTTAAAAAATAAATTCTTTTTCACAGTTCCAAACACAATTCGACAAAATTGTGTAGCCTATTCAGTTTTCACTACAATACTTGCAAATAACACTTCTAACCTAAACCAGCTTCAAGGTTGTGCAAAATTCATACATCAAACCTATCTTAGTTAGCTTTCAGTGTTTTAAAAAAAAATAAAATCTATTAAAATAAAATATGAACACCAGTAATATTCTTCAACCCTAGCTAACTTTTTGTAATAACGGAATTCATATACGGGAAATACTTACCGGATTTAAATGAAGAACTGATGCTGAAGAATATCAGCCGTGGTCGTCGTGCCGTGCGTGAAGTAGGATCGGTAGGAACCCATGATCGGTAGGAGTTTAGCCGTAGGAAGAAGCAGTCGGGTCGGGGGAGAAATCGGGAGAAGTCCGGTGGGTCGTACGGTGTAAAATCAGTGGGAAAAATCAGGTTGTTACTCGGTCGAAAGCAAACTAACAACTGGTAACCCCAGTCCAAGGGGGGCGCTGTTTTATAGGTCACGGTTATCGGTGAGGGGTGCAAGCCCTTACATGTCGCGTGATCCGGGGATTCCCCTACAGTCCTTAGCAACGCCACCTTCTAGAGCTGAATACAGAAAAATGGCGTTGCTAACCTCGAATTAAAACAAAGTTAGTATACTAGGTTTGCCATAGTAACGAAATAAATGATTTTCACGTGCACCAATCGTCATGAACACAACAGCAGATATCGTAACCTAAAGTGTTACTTCAACAACGCCACGACAGTTTGTTCTTGTTGCTAACTACAAATTAAATTTTTTTTTGGTGTAGAAATATGGTTTTGACATGCACAGTTACGATAAACAAACTCTACACATGCCAGTTTCGACATGATCACAGTTAGTATACAACAGCCACGCTCATTAACCAACAAAAACTTTACGATTGATTGCTTTTTTATGCACACCCCGTAACAGCACACATAATGATCAGCGCGTGCGATAATAAATCACGTGACATTTCCCGTAAAAAATTATTATTGTTACCCCTTAAGAATCTACGGCGGACTTTTTGGTTGTTTGTTTGGGACGGGATCGAATAGCTCTGCAAATCTTCATAGACAGCCTTCTCGTACGTCTTACGACTTTTATGTCGAATGCCTATTCCGATTTCGAGTTTTCAACGAAAAGCATCACTCTCTCTCGGCCAAAAAATAAGTTTGGTCGCAGATGCATACACGAGAATTTGTTTTATTTGACAACAACATAACTTGTAAAAATCATACATGTGTACGGTGGAGTTTTAAAGCCAACTTCTTGGACTAAATAATAATAAAATGCATCATTTTCTCCAGTAATCACTCTTAAAAGGGTCATTGTAAAGACTGTGGAATAATATTTATTTTCTTCATCTATTTCTTTAGATGAATGCTAGTTTGGCAGGGGCGGGAGGGGGGAGGGGGCCATCTTTAGATGACTGGTAGATATTTTACACTGAACTAATTGATTATTTTTATTTGTTACAGTGTGTCAGTGATGCTGAGTGTCTGTCTGTCTGTTTGTTTGTTTGTTTGATTGTTTTTTTTTATTTGTTACAGTGTGTCAGTGATGGTGAGTGTCTGTCTGTCTGTTTGTTTGTTACGCATTTTTTTATTACCATTCTAAAATGTAATTTCCAACTCAGCTTTTAAGTCAGCTATCCTTACATGTCCAGGCATGTTGCCAAGGGGTCATGTGCACTTGAAGGGGGAAATTCCGATGACTGGCCACCCTCCTATTGTGATGATAGAGGGGTGTATATGAGGAAGTTGACAACTTGCTGGTCCAGTTTAAAACAGGAATAAACTGCATCTTTTCCAATATTCAGTCTTAAAGCGTTACAGAAAAGTTTTGCAACAGAAAGAATAAATTTAACAGAGATGTTTCTTTTTTTTTTTTTGCTTTTAAAGGAGTGTGCCATAATTTTTATTTCTTAACTTTAAAAGGCCCATGCCATATTTCTTAAGTTTTAACAAGGGTAATAAAGTTTTGGAAGCAAGAATGGTTTAGCTGGGGGGAGGGGAGTATCTTCCTTAGTAACCACTTGTGCAGATTTTCATGCCCAGACACGACCGGATCATCACCTGTGTCACCCCACTTAGCAACAGCCCACCCCTATTGTTATCTGATAAAGGGGAGGGAGGGGGGATTTAAAGTCAGCTTCCTGGACCAAGTTAAAACAGAAATTATAACTGCATCTTTTCCCAGTTTTACCAAGGATAATATTTCTCTTCTAATAGGAAAGAGTTTTTGGGGGGACCATCTTTAAAAAGACTGCCATT
>JAHWFP010108458.1:0-48333 GCA_023313725.1 Lithobius niger
AATAATAATAATAATAATAATAATAATAATAATAATAATAATAATAAATTTTATTGCATTTTCAAAAGCTCGAAGTTTTAAATAAAAACTTGTGAGAGCTGCAATACATACAATAAATAAATAAATAATACATTTAATACATAATAAATTACACAATATATACAAAATGGTTAAATATGTACAAAAATGAATTAACTTACAATAAAATCCGCTGTTAAGTTAGTTTAGTATTTTAATATTTAATAGTTATGTCCTATTCGTCTAACAGCTGTCTGTGAGAAACTTTAATTTTTGTAAGAATTTACGAGTACTTGTTTTAATTCTTTTTTCAAAATTCCTTTGCTTTGATAGTTTAATATGTTAGGGTCCAATTTATTGAAAATGTGTGGGATGTAATAGGGTTTGTTTCTTAGTCCATAAGCATTGTTCCACTCTGGTATTCTATATTTCTGTGTTTTTTTCCTTAATCGTTTGCTTTTGTTTTCATCATAATTTTTGTGTGTATTTATGTAGTAATTCTTTATTACTACCACAAAGTCTCGTAGTTCTATAATTTTTAAAATGTTATTTTTTGTATATAATTTATTTGTTTTTTCACCTTCTTTCCCAAACAATACTTTTACTATCTTATTTTGCACTCTTTGTAATCTCAAAATGATATAATCAGTCGCAAAACCATAAATTTCTATCCCATATCTAAGCAAACTTTCTATCCATGCATCGTATAGAATTCGTTTATTCTTAATATTTAACAAGTATTTTACATTATATAATTTTGGGATCATTTGACGTAGTTTTGTTATCAATTTTGTTATATGCTGTTTAAAATCCCATTGTGAATCTACATCCATTCCTAAATATTTCGTTGTTTTCTTTAATTCTATTTCCCTGCATGTTCTTTCACAATTTTGTTGATTTTTATTTTCTCTCATTAGTAGGCAGTGCTCAGAATGGGTAATTATATGTTTTTTATGTTTATCCTTCATTTTAGGAACTGTAATGTCAAGTTGTATTGTTTTTTCTTCACTTATATAAAGTTCATTTTCAATTAGCCATCCATTTACCATATTAAAATCCTTTTGTAAATTTCCAATCATCTCTTCATAATTTGAATTAATAGAAATCATTGCAGTATCATCTGCAAACATGTATATTAGCGTTCTTTTGGCACAATCATGGATATCATTTACATATATTAAAAACAGTAATGGCCCTAATACAGATCTTTGTGGTACCCCATACTTAATTTCTCTGTAATCACTATATTCCTTTGCAATTTTTACTGTTGCTTTCCTATGCATTAGATAACTTTTGATTAAGTTTAGAATTTTCCCCCTCAATCCTATTGCTTCACATTTTTGTAATAGTATCTTTTGGTCAAAAGTATCAAACGCTTTTTGAAGGTCGATGAAGATTGTGCCAACATATTTTTTTCCATTTAATGCTTTAGTTATTATTTCATTTATTTGTACTAATAAGTCTGTGGTGCCTTTGTTTTTTGTGTAACCATACTGTATGTTATTGAGAAGCTTAAATTTATCTAAAAATTCTCTTATTTTATTTGAAAAGTATTTTTCCATTATTTTGTCTATTATTGATAATAATGAAATTGGTCTGTAATTGTTTTTATTAGTCTTTTCTCCCTTCTTATATATTGGTCTTAGTACTTGTATTTTTAATTGTTCTGGCCATACTTCTTTATCAATCATAATGTTGATTAATTTACTTATGAATCTTGATGTGTTTTACTTTGATTGTTTAAAGTTAGCAGTATTAAAACCGTCTATACCTGTTGCATTAGTATTTTTTAAGTCATTTATGAGTTCTGCAATTTCTGCAGGAGTAGCATACTTTACATAGAATGTTTTTTCACTTATTTTTGTTTTCTTTTGTTTATTTTTTCTATAAATAGTTTTATAGAAATGACCATTTTTATAGTTATTATTTCTTTGTTCAAATGATTTTTTAAGTGTTGGTACTTGATTCGAGAAATTTTCGTTAAAATCATTTCTTAATTGTTGGATTTCTACTCCTTCAAAAGTTTGAATAAGAGTTTTATCAATATTTTGTTTCTCGTTATGTTTTCCACTTATCTCTTTTATTATATCCCAAACAGTTTTCTTACTATTTTCAGCCTCAAGTATAGTTGCATAATATTTTTGTTTGCATTCTTTAATTTTCAAGTTAATAATAATAATAATAATAATAATAATATCTCTAAAAACATTGTTAATAATAATAATACACGAAAAAAAAACCGCAGAGCCATGGGCTCGTAGCAACATAAAAGGGGTTCAGACGTGGGGTTTAGCTGCGTTGAACTTGTCCACAGCCGCCTTAAAGGGACACCCGGCCTGCCTTATAACATTCCCCTTGCCTTAAAACAGTTCGCGCTGGTCGCCTTCCGCCTATATACGAACACCAAAGGTCATCTGAGATAGTAGCCGTGTTGAAGAACGTAGCTACTGTCTCATTTGGCATTGTGCCTAATAGACGAACCAGCATGAACGCATTAATCGTGTCGTTACAAACCGGATTAATTCCCGTATTTTAACATCACAATTTATAATTTTTCGAAGCTAGTTTCTTATAATTTTGCTTCGGTGATCTATTGGAATAATTAATTTTAATTTTTACCACTATACGCTCTTAGATTTTTGAACTCATAGTAATTATTAGCAAATTAGTACATACACACAGAAATGAAACGTCACGGTTATTGTAAGCGCGCAATGCATCATATGGTTACGGTTCATTCGTAAATAAAGTTCTATTATATTCAACAGAAAATCTCCTAGACGCCACATTTAAAAAAGGATTTTTAGCAAGGGAAAGACTAACGGTAAGGAAATAGACCTTTGGGGCCGTACTTGATGTGGAGGATCGAGAAAAATGGCGCTGGGAGGTATCCCTTTAAGCAAGTTCACAGTTCCTACACTGACCACATTGGCTAAAAGTGCATTCCATGGGTTGATAACACGGTGTGCAAAGTCGTTGATCACACGGTGTGCAACCTGATGTGACTCTTGGTCAATTTCTGGAGATGCCCTCGAGTCACAGAATCAGAAGGGGTAAAGAATACTCTTGGATTCAATCTGACCCCCTCCTTGGAGGATTTGGCATGTCAAGATATTGTCTCCTCGAGTCCACCTTTCAGGAACAGATGTTAGACCAAGTCTTCGTAGTCTTTCACAGTACGAAATCCTCCAAAACTGCGACACAAGTTTAGTAGTCCTGCGTTGAACACGCTCAAGACGACTAATATCCTTGATCAGCCATGACCGCCAAGCTTGAATACAATGTTCCGTCAAAGGGCAAACATAAAATGTATAGATGGCTCTGACGGAGGCTGCATCCAAATAATGCACATGTCTTTTGATGAAGCTAATGAATAACTTAGGCGTTCACAGCGGCTTCTATTACGGTAAACACGTTCCTGCAATTCAGGCATTGAGGCATTACATTCAATCAAGTTTACAAACTGGTCACCTTCATCGTTTTGAAGAACCACCAGAGCAATCTCAAACAATAGTCTATTTTTACAGGCTTAATACCCTGCAGAAAGCCAGTTACACCGTCCACTTTTCCACACAAAGTCATTGAAAATATGTACTCATCCAGTGTGTGGAGAGACGTAAAACAAAAGCCTCCAAAAAAAATAACGGAGTGGTCACAAAGAGATTCAAACTGATGCCGTTACACGATAGACCTTAGAGGGCCTCTCCATCACCATCGTTCTGGACAGGGTAAAGTATATACGTAATGCCACTCTTTCTCTACCACTAGTAAATGTCATGGTAGATAAGTAGGTAAGTAGTTCCGCTTTTCTGAAAACGTGGGGTAAAGTAATACCTGCTTCGTTTCCAGTAATGCCACCAGAAGGCAGCATGTGTCAGTGGCTCGTAGGAGGCAAAACTGGAAATCCAAAATGGCAGCATCATTATGGCATTTAACCATGGTAATAACGACAATACCTTCGAAAATTGATGAAATCCTTGTGCATGGGCAACATCTGAGATTGAAGAACTTATTCCGTGTGCGATTCAAACCGTATTCAGTTCATTACAAGAATTGTTAGCCACGGAACAAGATTCGGCCAGAGAAAACTCATCGCATTTTTCGGAACATAAAACCATGCGTTATACCTAGCTCCACTCGTAACTACTACCCGCTTTAAAATTGAATGTTGGATTTAAAAAAAAATTAAACTTAATTAGCGAATTCTGATGTCTATCGTAAAATTATTTTAGTGTCCTAATCTGACCTATGATATTTTTTAAGCGATTAATTTAGCGTTCTTATTGTGATCATTTTGTTTTAGTGATGCTAAATAGCTTCACTCTCCATGATTCTTTGCCCTTCTGGTTCATTGATGATAGCACCCTCTGATGGTAAATCATTGAAAGCATGTTCATCCGAATGTTTAACATTGGCAGAGAAAAATGGCATTACGTATACAGCCGTGACAATAACGTTATATTATTATATACATATAAGACGCTTGGTGTACTACCTGGTAGCAATAGCGCGTCAGCCTAAGTCAACCCCAAAACCAAAGTTGGAGAGACCGCCACAGTTGATATCAAGACAACACCGAGACTAAAGGAAGTGTCGTCTTTTGCTAAATATTACGCCTCAGGCATTCCTAATTAGATCGTTAAATAACAAGTATTTGCTTTTATATAGTTTTGTTGTTGCTGCTTTTCCTCTTCCCCAAATTATCTTGGTGTGAAATTCTTATATTGTGAAAGAATTTACGAGTATAGCAAAGCCATCTTGCATATTAAACATATAATAAAAACTGGTTATATCTCGACTTGCCAATATAGGAGGGATGTAAAATGTTAAAGGTAAGTGAAAGTGAAAACTTATCTGTAATATTATAGTGATGTCAATGGGACTATCTTGACAAAGTATTTCATTGGAAAGTAGTGAATAGATTTTTTATCAATGTTGGTACTGAATGGCTTTTTTAGACTTCTAAGTAGCTTCTTCATTACGCTAACCCATTTAACCTATCCTCTCTTCCCATAAAAAAAACATTACAGGGGAATGCCACCAAATGACACGCTGTAGCAACTAAAGCCATTTGCCGATATCTAGTTCTGTCTCGCCCTTACTTTCAACAGGCGAAGAAACACACAAATAAATATCTTTTTACACCACAAACAAGCCATGTGCTTCCGCAGTTACTGAGTGTCAAGTTGGTGCGCCCACGTGCTCCAGGAACCAAGCAGTAAAGTTAAGCCTAACGACATCACGGGTGAATTTTTCTATATATAGTCCGTTTTGAAACGCAGATTTTGAACCGCTAGATGGGCGTCATCTAGTGTCAGTGATATCCTTAACCTTGACGGATTGCTCCCTGGTGCACGTGGACGCACCAACTCTACATTCAATAATACGGAGGCTCATGGCTAGTTGGTGTGTAAAATGAAATTTCTGTGCGCAATCCTTCGCTTGTTGAAATCAAGTGCTACGTAGAACTAAATAACGATAGACAGCGCTAGATGCTAAAACTGTCATTCTGTGAGTAGGCACCTTTAAGACAATATACCGTGATATCACTGGACTTACATTCTATTGTCTTCTTCGGTAGGACGGGCATGCTGGGCTGTGCTTTGTCGAATACGGTGTAAGTTAAGCATTATAACCAAACAAAACACTACATTTACCAATGCACTCAAGATAAGGGAAGCCTGCATCCACACCATTTGGACAATGTTACCGTAGCAAGGGTAAAAGAGAGTGTACCGCGTTCCTTTCTGAAGTGGTAAAAAATTAAAACACACAGAAAGTCCAATTACCAAAGCTGGCAATCCAAAACCGTACAACAACTGCACTGCAGAAAATGGACTTGAAGAACCTGCATTGGAATCACGTGCATGTCGAAACATACGTTTGGGATGGAAGACATTCCACTTATTGTATGAGATAATATTCAGCCAGCTGAAGACCCCCCGCAAGGCATAACAATTTAAGATAACGATGAGTTTGTTCCAAATGTAAATTTTGCTTGTTCCTAGTGCGGTGTTGCTGGCCAGATGAAGACATATACAAATTTTGTGACAAATTATAGCAACTTTGTGATTGCGGCAGCGCGCCAACGAACGAGTATCTATCGCTATGGAAGCCAGCAAACACGCCACAGATATGCATGCTACATACATAAAAACATAGTCCATGACTGCTAACGATGGAGAAAGTCCTTGTGGTATGCACACGTACGCAGTCTTGAGATCTGGAGATAAATAAAATTCATCCGATGGATAAAGTTGACTAAGAGGCAAGTATTCCAAACCTTCGTTCGATAATCTGAAGTCTTCTGAATGGTTCAAATTCCATTTTATGCAAAATTCGAACGAATCTGCATACTGTGTGCAGTTATAGTCGGCTGAGGCACCACTGGTATTTCCTGGTAAGTGATGACGACATAAGGAGGCAATGGTAACATTTTTCTGTGACAGACTATCATAGCTGTAAGAAGTTGTGTCCAGTGTCGTTGATTCTTCCACTCTGAGCTCCGTAATTGCTGCAACAAACTGCTCTGCCATTGCTGTGTCAAAATTCCGCACAAATTTTGACAATATTAAGACAGTGAACTCCAGTTTTACGAATGATGCGGACGAGATGTTGAAAACGAGGTTGTTAATGGACTATTTCAGTCGTGACGATGACATGGTTGTAAAGAAAACTGGACACAGATGGATGAATCCAATTAAACTTTATTTATATACCGTTTGTCACGCCATATAATCAAGTAGCAAACACTAACGAAATTTTCCTTGAATCTGCATTGGGAAAATCCAACAACTGAGATGCAAATGTCAGTAACTCACCACAAGTAAAGGTGACTATCACTGACTGAAAAGCAAACGAAAATACCATGTCGCCACCTACCGGCAGTGATATTGTTAACCTTTACAGCTTGCTCCCAGGTACACGAGGACGTACCAAATTTTCACTCAATAATTAAGGAGGTCGTGGCTTGTCACCAAATTTCTAAAAAAAGAGGAAAGTCTCCATCTTGCCAAGTAGTGAGATCCACCCAAAACCAACATTGGCAAGAATTATCACGAAGTTACTTAAAAGTTTTCACCTTGCAAAGCTGTGATATTCACTCATCAAAAACAAAAAAACAGTAAGAATCACCAAAATTCTGAAAAGTTTTGTTTTGCTCTGCAAAGTAGTGATATCCACCGAAAACTAACAACGACAAGAACCACTAAATTTCAGAAAGGCTTTTGTACTGCAAAGTAGTGATATCCACACAAAACCAACTAGTCTAGTAAGATTCACCAAATGAATAAAACGGTCTTTCATTGTAAAGTAGTGATATACACCCAAAGCCAACAAAAGCAGCAAGAACCAACAAGGTTCTAAAATTGTTGGCCTTGCAAAGCAGTGATATACTCCCAAAATCAATAAAAGTAGCAAGAATCCCAATTTTCTAAAAAGGATCTCCCTTGCAAAGCAGACATTACCAGCTTTCAGAGGTCTGGAGCTCTTGGACAATAGCCCATAACAATAAGATTACGAATCTTAACATATCTTGACCGATTTTTTTTCTCGGGGGTGGGGGAGGGGGGAACAGCGGGGTTGGGTTGGCAGTATTTAATGCTGCCCTACTACTTTTCAAGTTTCCAAAATTATCTAAAGCGATTGATTTGAAAGTCAGCGCCCAATTAACTTGATAGAGACTTGGAGTAACGATGAAGGCCGTCAAAGATATTGAGTTGAAGATCATCTGATACCTTAAATTCAGTAAATTCCAAACTATAACAATCAGAACTCAGAAAACTCAACACATCGTTTCAAAAGTGTCTGTTGAGTGGAAGTGACGTCACAATTTTGACATCGCTGATGGATTTGTGGATTCATCAAACTAAAGCAGCCAGCACGCATGATATTTGACACGATGACGTAAATTCTCCAAGCAAATAACAACGCTCATTATGATCAACTTCTTTTTTTCAATACAAACCTTCCGAAACGTCACACGTTTGATATCAACCGTTGAGCCATCAGTCGCGAAAAATGTCGATGAATTAGAAAAATATGCAATGATGATGAAAACAAAGAATAAATAAATACAGACACAATGACGCAAACCTATTTGCGTTTCGTTAAAGGCACATAAATCCTTCCGGTATGTCGTGTGACCCGTTGAGAATAGCGCTTACAACATTTGCACAGGTTAAGAGTTAATGCCGCAAAATGAACTCGTACGAAAGAAAAAACAAGAAAATGACTATGTTGGCAACATTTACATACGTTTGAACTAATGTCGCAAGACTGAGTTATACAGGAAAGCCAACAGGGACGCATGTGCCTTTAAAGTGGCGCTATCACTGATTGAAAAGCGAACGAAAATACCATGGCGCTATTTAGTGGCTGTGATAGTGTTACCCTTTACAGCTTGCTCCTAGATGCACGAGGACATATCACATTTTCACTCAATAATTATAGAGGTAGTGACTTGTTTGTTTCGTTAAAAGAAATGCCGTTGCGCATTCCTTCGCTTTGTGCAAACAAGTGCTAGACAGTAGCGCTAGATATTGCCAGATTCTGCCTATGTCAATCAGAGATAGTGCCAATTTAAGGAGAGAATTATAAAGAGAATTTTTTTTTCTTTCCACAAAACGGGCAACATGCTCGACTGACGCTGAAGAGATGACACCTTTCTACTCAGTAAATATATAAATCAAAGCGTTACTTGTCACTGAATGGTCACCGACAAACAAACCAAAAAACTATACAGTATACCTCACTTAGAGGAAGCGGTTTGCTTTCATTCTTGTTATTGCAATGGGAACTTTCATGAACTCATTGAACAACTCAGCGCTGAAGCCCCACCTCCAAAAGTAGTTCGTAAGTGGGGCTTCAATGCTGAGTTGTTCCATGAGTTCATGAAAGTGCCCAATATTAGGGCAACGACGTCACTTTCGGGACTCGAAACTGTCTGGATTCGGAGCTTTACGTTTAGCTTCGTTTATGAGCCGCATAAAAATGAAGTTTAGGCCTACCAACTCAGAGACGCATTTAATTACAGGCTGGATGCCGAAATGGGATGGGTGCTAGCATTGCTACACCAAATACAGGAAAGCATTACAAACATCGTAAATCTAAATTACTTCGTAAATTGAAAATCGAAATCGAAAATCGAAATCGAAACCGAAACCGTAAATCGAGATTGCTTCAAAGAATCGTTTTGCGGAAAGAAACAAAAAATATTCTCACCGAATGCCACTCGTGCTGTTATGAATCGATAATTTGTGCATTTTAGCAGTCAACTCCTTTCCAACAAATTTCCCTCGACCGTTGCCCTCGGGAAATTAAATCTGGAAAGGAGTTTCGCGCTCAAACACACAAATTATTATCGGTATTACCAAGAATTTATATGGTTGGGGAGGATAATTTGTGACTGAGACCCCTTCCGAAACGTCTTAGATTCATTCCTATTAGTTCCGTCTAAGTTCATAGAGGTTGCCATGAGTTTTATGTACTGTACATTAAAAGTCGTAATAAATACCGACAGAGTAACCTGGGGACTTCTACGGCGTCCTACAAAGTAAAGCGAGATATCTCAAAAGGCCTTGACTTTACCACACGCTTTTACTTGCTGACCGCTAGAGGTCTCACTGTAATATCGTTATATAACGATGTCCTTGGCCAACTGCCTCTCGTTCAATATATTACCTTGTGCCAAAATGGCGGTGGTGCTTGTTATTGTTTCTCTATAATGTACATCATGATAATTTGTGCGTCCTCGTCGATCTTTTAGCTGCATTTATCTCTCATCCATTGAATCATTCCGATTTTTCATCTCATGCCCCGAATTTTCATCAGTTGGCATTTGACGTTCGGGCATGAGCCTCGGAAAAGTGGTGAGCCATTTGCAAAGAAGTCTTCTTGTTGGTTTGGACCAAGGTTGAATTGCGCATTTTTTTGTGCAAAAAAGCAACGAAGGAAAAGCTGGTTTTTGATTGCAAGTGAAAAGATACCTATTATTTTAATTGGTACTGTTGTTTGCAAAGACGTTTGCAACGTCCCGCTGTTTTGATCGTTGTGATTGTACACTGGTTATGGGCTGCCTTTTTTTTTTTCCTTTTTTTTTTTTTTTTCCTCTTCTGGAACGTGTATTTTTGAGCGCACTTTTAATGCAATATGGTTTTCGGCCGCCCTGCAAATTGTGTAAATTAGTTGGACACTGTAAGAATGTGGGCTGATTTACGTATGAAACTAATTTATGAAAAACCTTGTAAGCTACACAAAATTAAATAGTGCTTGGTTTCGTTAATGTCTTCCCTGTGTAGCGCGCTATTTTGCTACTATGCACATGGTGAAGATCTGCAGAGATGAAAGTCAGTCTTGTTACAGCGCAGAAACAACGTCATATTATTACATGTAACTATGCTAAAGCCAGTAATTGGTTACCGGATATACATGTAGGGGGAAAAGACTGGCGTATTACTGAAGCCAATGCTGTAGTGGATTTCTTAGGCCGAAAACACGCGATTTATTTAGATTTGTTAGCAGTTGCAGGAATTTTTAGCAAGTAGAACCATTACTTTTCTGATTTCAATGTCGCAGCATAAGGAATTGGAGAAAACGACGGTTTTTTAGGCTAAGAAATCTGCTCTCAAAGCACTGGCTTGACTAGAAGTGCTGTTGTTTTTACCTCCATTTTAATCTGGTGCACCTTGTTTCTATCTCTCCAGATGCTATCTTCATAGCCAATATGGCGTTATTGTTACAGCCTTATTGACAAAACGATATGAAAATGAGATTTGTGAGATAACAAGAAACATGAATACGGAGTAGATGCAGCGCATGGCAGGGTGGGTGTACCAGTAACCGACCAGTCTCCAGTTATCGACCACTTAAATACTAGTTTGCTTATGGGCTAGTAATCAACCGTTGGTTGACATTCAGACAGAAACTCGATCTTGAAACGGAGAAAATGTATACCTTGTTATAGTTCTTCATTTTTGTTCTAACGAAGGTGAATGCCCCACAAACTTCTCTGAAAATTCAAATTGAAACTCGCTAAGTGTTCTGAAAGAACAGGCTAGGTTTCTGAGTGGTGGTAAGGAGTAAATTTTCTCCGTTTCAAGACGTTTAAATTATGACAATGTAAGTAGCGGTTGCCCATTTTCCTATAGCATCTCTATAGGCCTAATGATGCAGGAACATAGCTTAGGCCTACTTCATTATTCAGAAAAGTGGCAGACCCCAGTTGCTGTTAGGTTCCTCCTGAATTTTTTGTTGGTTTGCTACCAACCCACGATAACGAGATACCAGACTCCGTTCCACTAACGCCTTGAGCGACAATACAGTTTTGAAATACATAGCATCTGCAGGTTCGAGTGAGTTCATGCCTAACTTTAGTACCTCAAGTATAGGTAAAATGTAATTTTAAAAGTAATATTGAAAATGGCCTGTGAAGTGATACTTGAGTTGAAGGTTTAAAATTGTTCATATTTATGTGAAATCAAAGTTCAAACTTCTTTAGACGAATATTCGATAACCACCCTCGTTGTTATTGAGAATGCCGCACATTTGTCTTCTTCAGGCAAGGCAAAACAATTGTGTTGGGTGCTCGTCACATTCAGTTGTAATGATGTGGATGCATTTTAATTGACTGCTCTTCCCCGCTGAACATAATGACCTCTCTTGGGAAGAGTGATTTATGGTGGCTCCACTTGTTCCAGTGTTGCTCTGCCAAAAACCAGTGAACGTCCAATGATGTCCTCTTAGCCGGCAAAAAGTGTCTCACTTGTACTGTAGTAAGTAATATTTCAATTACAGTACCGATATAAACATAGCCTATTCCTACTGAGCTGCTAAAAACAAAAATGTTATTTTGTTAGTGCAAAACAAAAACAAATGTAAGAATCCCTGTAGCAGAAGCGTGCAACGCATGTCACAGGAATCGTATGCTCCCTGCAGAAAAAATTGCAGCTCAGATGAGATTTGGAACAAAAAATATTACTTGGCCTAGGCCTACTAAATTATCGTACTGTTTTAAGTTCGCAAAAAAAAATATGAACTTCGCTCGCTTTCACAACTTCAAAATATACATGATCGCGCTACTTCGTTAATTTTCGAAGGCTATCTGCCGTCTTCATCATGCTTTCAGGGTTTTCAGGACTTCTTTTTACATTTTAGCACTGTTGACATCTTGCCAATTCGAATTTGTGGGACCGCAAGGCCTATGGTATTCGCTGTACCACTGATCTTCTCGCTAGACCCCATTAATGCGTGAGGCCCAATAATGCTAAAAATGTAGAAAGAAGTCCTGAAAATCCTGAAAGCCTGATGAACAACAGATAGCCGTCAAAAATTAGCGAAATATATTTTGAAGTTGTGAAAGTGAGTGACCTTTGTATTTTTTGTGAATTTAGTGCATTTTCCACAGTATGCTTTGCAACAACATTTTTCGAATCACACTGTTTGTCGCAGATATTGCTCGTAGCTCCCAGCCCATTACAAGGGCGGATACAGAACGAAGTCTTGGAGGGGGCCGCACGGTGATTTTTCTACGTTTTGATGCATTTTCCCCGCTAAATTATCGGTGTTTTTCAAGCAATTTCTGTCATTTTTCCGAGTTCGTTTGCCTTGGAGGGGGCCGCAGCCCCCGCGGCCCCTCCCTTGGATCCGCCCCTGGCCCATTACTTGACTTGTAGTTTATCCAAGAAACAGAAAACCTTTCAGCTCTGCAGCCCATCTCTTTGCCCTCCCTGTCCGTTTACGCAAGTTGACTTGGCCAACGGAGCTTACATGCAGGCTTTCACATTCTCGATAACGGGATCCCCGCACAAGATGCGCGTAGAGTAGGTGGTAAGGAACCGGTAAAAAATATGGGCTTTGGCCTGTGAATCGATTTGCGTTTGCGTAAGAATGAAACTTAAGTTACCCTCCTATTAAATAACTAGACTGAGGTGAAAACATACATGTATGCTTGAGTTGTAGGGTAAATGTTATTGCAGAGTTCACACCCCCCCCCCCCCCTGCTGAAAACTCGCTCTTCTGTAAATCATGTCACAGAAGTACTTTCTGTGCTACAGTGGCAAGAATAAAATTTAAATAGGCCTAATTGAAACATTCATTCGTTCAACGTTGAATAAATGAAGTGTGTGGTGCTGCCACATAGAAAGGAACCTGTGCTATCCCGTAAAAGCTTACCCCGCCCTTGTCAATCCCAGCATTTCTTCTAACAACCTTATCATTCCGTGATGCTTTTTAGCTGCTTATGAAATTAAGATATTTGAATGGCTGTTCGTTCATTTAGCCTAGGCTACAGTTGAACGGGGACACTATTGGGGCTCTTCACCCAATAATTACTTGAAAAAATGGTTAAACAACCACTTTTTCATACGAGAATGAGTCTGCAGTAGGAACACGCGTAAACAAACTCCCATCGTAGCATCTGGAGACTGTAGCAAAAGCCACTGTGAAATCATGGACACATGGTTTTTTTTGTGTAGATGGCTGCGCAGTGGCTTTAGCAGCAATCCTTAAGACTATGATGGGAGTTTGTTTATTTAACATAAACTCTGTTGAAATATTTTATTTACTATGCCCCACAGACTAATGTTCTAAAAGGGTTTCACTGTTCGTGTTTCAGCCTGACGGCAACCAGAAACTGGAGGAAGAAGTTCAATGATGGCTAGGCCTTTGGTGCGAGTGACAATATCACTTCAGGTAAATGACATATTAAGTTTGTTTGTTTGCACATAGAAAATAAAATATACTCGCACAATAGGATAATGCAAAACCAAAAAGTAATATAGTAGGAATAGTCAATAACAGGCGAATTTTCAGTGGCCAATTTACTACCACCGTCTTCAGACCAAGCCCAGATTTCTGCACGCAACAGCTTCAACAAATGTCAATGGAAAAAACAAATTTGAATTGGGTTCTCGCCTCAGTGGGAGGGACAAAACACAGAGTTTGAAAAAGAGTCTCGGAGCGTATGCAAGCAACACCCTATGCAGAATTGAAGAAGAGTGCTATTGCAGCACACAGTTATACCTCTGATATCGTTACCCACCATTATTGTAGCTTAAATGTACTTACGCACACAATTGTGTATGTCTTCTGGAGTGCGTCTCTCTCTGTATTATTCTTAATTCATTGTATCCCTCCACCGACGTTGTTACATCGGGTCTCTCCCTCTATTCCCATTGTTGCGCTTTCTTTTTTTCCGCACCCTCTTGCTTGTAGAAAGGGTGAGCTCAACTATTACTCTCTCAATACCGTCTACCATTACGGATTAGGCCTGCGGCTTTCCTGAACATTTGCCAAGGGAAAGTGCCATACTCAAATGGAATATAACTAATGCCACTATTCCTTAGGTGGAACACATGACATGACCCACCAAATATTTCCGCCTACATTTCTGATTTCTTACTCATGGTTATGGAGCGAGTTCAAACAAATTGGAATATGGCCTACGATCGGGTAAGACCCACGCAAATCAGTAGAGTGAGAGACTTGAGTACTACAGATATCAAGTGATAAATAAATAGATGGACCAAGCATATTATCCTGACTGTCCTTTTCCTTTGTTCCCAACCGAGCGATTTTAGCTGCATCCTGTCCTCTAACTTTTTCTTTCCGTGTTATCATATTAGTTGAGTAGCCTACGATAATTATACCACCCAGTGTTAGGTCTGTGGATGAACGACGCTCTACTACAATCAGCTGCATTAATGACGTCAGTTTCGCCAGCAAACGGAAGAGTTTTTGATCACTCAGGCAACCAACGCCTGACATATTGCTACGGCTTCATGATCCATTGGTAGCCTGCTATTGATGTTGGTAGCGATTGGTAGCTCTGTAACATTTACGTCAGTCAATAAAAGAGTGCCGGGTTTAGCCCATGGAGAAAATAAAAGCGACATGCCTTGAATACGAGCAGGGTGGCCTATGGAAACAGACGGTAGCTATGTTTGCTATCTTTTTACACAAAACCAAGCTCGTAACACGTGTGCAATAATCCAAAAACAAAACCTTATTACAGTATCAAGCTACAAAGAAACGGTGTTTCGTCGGTTAGAGGATGTTTTAATTTTACGTACTCTATTTTTTTAGCGTTTTTAGAGTAGAGGCACTCAAAATAATGAGCGCAATGCCTCAAATTAGTGCTCGGTTTTCTACAGAAGCGAAAATGATAAGCTCCGACACTAATCAAGGAATGGTGCTGTTGGAGAAGACATTATAGCAGTAGCCTGGTGTAGGCCTGAGGTATTGTTTGAACATATTTCAACTTCTTGCTGCTTTATTTTCTATCCTGGATTATCTTGGAGCCAAACTTGGTGAGAGTGTATGTTAAAACTTGACCATTTTATTTAGCGCAAATGTTGCAGACTGACCGTCTTGGGGCTACGCAGTGCAGTTAAAAATTCAAAATGCTGAATGGTAATTTTCTCTGAAAAGTGTGCTCTAAATGGTGGTGTCTACAGAAATTTAATTTAAAAATTAGCACTTGCACCGTTAGCAGTGAAACAATGTTGATAAACCTACAAAAATTCAAAAGTTTGACATCGTCCACCATCACTTTGTGTTCTGAAAAGCAAGGCACGTACTTAATTTCTGAGAATGACCATTTCACAAAGCTTAGTCAGTGCTACACTAAAATGACTAGTCCAAGCTGATTAGTCAGTGCACTGAAAAGTGCATTAAAAACTTAAAGACCACTGTGTGATGAGCAACGGGCATACTGGTACGTAGCACTGCATTCATCTATAAACACGCAGGTCGTACTCGTACGGCTGTAGACAGTTGTGCAAAAGTGCCGTCTTGACTGTATTCTCACTCGTTTATCTTTTTTTTTTTTTATGTTTCAGTTTTCAGTTTGCTAGTTACATATTACCAGAATAATGGGAACAGCGAAGCTCTTAGGAGATGTTACTGCCATGTGCGGTAGTGAAGATGGAGAAGATCGGTAAGTCACTCATAATCATCAGCTGTGTAACAAAGGGGGGGGGGGGGCGGCAAAGCAGCAGGTGCCCTAGGTGTGAATCTTTCGGGTATGTAGAATACAGCATCATTCATTTTGTTCTGAAACAAAATCGAGTTTGCATCAACACAAAATGAAAAAAACCTTTCCATTTTGGATTGTGTAATGCTTTAAAATTGCAGTGGATCGTTGAATTTATGTCAATTTCAGAGCTCAAATTGCCAAAAATTGCTTTCGCCATAAAAGTGTTTTTCAGTCTGATTTAAGCATCATAGCAAAGTTATTAAGTGCGGATCATTCAGCTACGCAACTAAATCTTGGTAATAACAAAAAAACTTTTGCAAACATTGTTAGCAGCTTACGAAGAGGAGTAAGTAGCAGTAACAACGCACTAGACAACTATGCTAACTTGATACTATTAAGAACGCTTCTAGCTGGCTGATGTCTGAGTAGTACGTTCGAGGCGTAATCCAAAGACCCGAGTTCAATTCATGTACTCATGATGACATGTTAATTTAGCCATTATTGCTGATCCTTTGTCATCTTTAGCTGGTCACAATTAAGCTCTGTCTATTTCTTCATGTATTTCTAAAGTTTACTGCTAATACGATAGGCCGAAAGGCTGATGGTTTACTTGGTAACACAGAAATCAAAACAAGGTACACTATTTACCAAAATTGTCCCTTGATCGTCACAAAATCTAGTTGTAAATTTTCGGTGTGTCTTTTATCTTTTTAAATGATCTCCCACCTTCCTCAGGCACTTCGAGCGTTGAATGCCTTTTGACTTGGAGAACTCCCAAGACTTCTCCAAGGAGTTGTCCAGGAGTTCTCCAAGTCAAAAGGCGTTCAACACTCGAAGTGGGAGATCTTTCAAAAAGATAAAAAAGTCCCACCGAAAATTCTCACCTTGATTTTGTGACGATCAAAGGACAATTGTGGTAAATAGCGTACCTTGTTCAATTTGATTTACTGCTAAGTTCTTTTCTTTAACTTTGATGTAGCCTAAGGCTAAGAAAACAAAACAAAAAATGGTGTGCTTCTTGTGACCGACCGACCCTAACAGTTTTTTGCTAAAAACAGACACAATCATGATGCATGGTGCCATCTTGTGAGGAAAAATGCCAGCAAAAGTTGTCAACATCTTGGTTTCACTAGTGCATTGCTGAGCTAGGCACCAAACAAATCTATGGTTGTGTAATCAAGTTCATACGACATCTACTTACAGTACAGATACGAAGTGCTTGAGTGGAAAATGTTGGCTTCCATTGTGCATCATAGTTCTGTTGCTCTTGTGTACGAATGCACAAGTCAGACTTGTGCAACGGTGGTGCGAATGGTACGTGTGTTGCTTCGTTGTAAAGAAAACAAATTTTCACGCATTGGCACATCATGAAAAGAACACAAGTCTATGTGAAGATTTGCACAAAATTCCACAATCCAGACGTGGAAAACGTTGACAATTTGTGCCAGTTTGTTGTGAAAAGTGGTTAGGGGATCTAACTTGGAAGACAAATACACGTGGTGTAAAATTCCTGATCTCACAGTGATGGCGGAATCGATATTTGCTCTAGTCCCTACAATTTTAAAGTGTTTAAAAAAAAAAAGAACGAAAAACAGCAATCTTCCGTGAAGCACACCATTTTTGTGTTTAGGCCTAGCGAATGATTGTCAAGATTGGAGGTTTGAAATTCGGGCACCCCTTGGCATCACGTTAATTCATGTGGCGAGTGAGCAGCAATGTTGATAGCATAGAGTTAGCACAGCGACACAGCCAGCAAAATTCGAGTGATCGCTGAAACAATACGCCAGACATGAGTGATTAGGACAGGTGTAGCGTGCAGCACTGATACTTTTAGTTCTTACCGTTAATTGATTTTCACAATTTTTCATTGATAGTTCGGCTGAAAATACTCAAATTTCATTATAAACTGTGGTTTAATTCATTAGGGACATGAAAATTACTTCATTGCTGCTTATCATTCGTAATATCATAATTCATTATAGTGTATTTTTTAATGAAGAGAAATAGTTACAGGCGCCCAAACACCACATTGTTTCGTTAGCCTAACTCAATTTTTAGTTATTTGCCATTCGGTAATTTACATTACCTGTGAATTTTTGCATTCCTTCTCAAGGATGCTTTTCTTTCCTGGAGGTTTCTAAACTTGATTGATCTACCTAGCTCTGTAACTCGAGTGCTCGTGTGCGACACACTCCTCTTTAAGAGAGCCCACCTCTGATAGGCCGCAATCTTTTTCCCTCCAGCGTGAACTGGTACGGTCACGCATTTGTTTTATTTCCCGAATTACACCTTCGCTCTCTACACTCTCCCACTTCACCTTGCCTTCAACTGATCAAGTCATAAACTGCCAAAGACCATCTTCACTCACGGTTGATCTTGCATCACACTGTATAGTCTGTTCCACATTATGTTTTCAGAAAACTAACTGTATGACGCCACGTTTTCTTCCACTACCAGTGCAAAAACATGGAAATATCCCACTCGTAGACTCTGACAGTAACTATGTAGAGCCTGCAATTGTGTTATCCACATGTGTTTGCACTCGTAGTGCAAGGAAACGTCGCATCATATATTTAGTTTTCTGCAAGCATAATGTGGAACAGACTATAGGATTCTTCCTATGATGGCTTCTCCTTCGCCTGTTTGCACTGATGTCATCGCCAGCCTGTCGCCGTCCCCTCCTCCTTTAGCCTAACTCCAGCTGCGTCTTCAATGGATCATCTCACCGTCAATGACTTCGACCTTCCCACAGCCATCTTGGACGTCACAACCTGCCACCGTCCGTCTGCCGCTTCGCCTTCTTGCAGCTACTGTTTCGGTGCCCATTGATGGTAAACCTCACACCGTTCGTCTAACATGCCACTGGCCGACAGACCAACCGTCTGCCGCTTCATGCGTGCCCTCACCACCGCCACCTGCACTGCTAACAACGCAAATCCCAGTTGGCTTATTCTGTTGTTGCGTTTGTTGCCACCAATGCTTTTTCCTCTATGAGCTCAGGCCTTTTTGATGTCAACGAACTGATTTTTTTTGCCGCATCACACAAAACGACCCTGTTTCCCGGATGAGGTCCAGTCTGTTGTGGTGTGCGTTTTTTTTCCTCAAACCATTTCAATAATTGACGTGCTATCCTGCCTTTTGCCCTTCTCTGCCTGGTGTCCCTCTCTAACTGCTGTTGACTGCTACCTGTTGACGTCAAAGAGTTGGTTCTTCTGCTGCATCACACAAATGACACTGTTTCCCAGATTGGGCACAACCGTTTCCTGCATTAACTTCAATCATCATAGTACCAGCCTGGGTTCACCCTTCGTAACCTGTGGTTTGCAGCCTTTCTCGACCATCGTCCTCCAGCAACTATTGTCAGTCACATGTCGTCCTTCAGACCTTCACTCCTTTCGTTCGCAGCTCTTCTGGACTCTCATGCCTAGCCGCCCATCATCCTTCACTAACTGAGACTTGCAACTCTCCCACATCGTCATCAGCCTTTGACCGTCGCTGTTGCAGCGTGCCACCTTCGCCGCCGTCATTGGCGGCCTTTTCGGCTTATCGTCCTCGCCTCCTGACTGGTCTTCGCTGACTGTCTGTAGCTCAATTGATGCCTCATCCGTCGCCCTTCAAGATGTTCGGCTTTTACAGCTTTTCCCGAAATGCAGTGGGCACTGCCTTCGAAATATCCTCTTTCTGCCATTGCTGCTCTTCAGACGAGCCCTTCAAGCCCATCACCTTCGCTGTCTGCCGTTCACTACGGCCACTGACTGTCGTCCCGGCCGTCCTGCCTCAGCTCTTCGGATGTGTCATCAAGCCCTTCATGCACCGTCCTTTGCTGCCTGCAACCTGATGCTTTTCCAAACATTCGCCCTTCGCCGACCAAACTCCGCAACTCTTCCGGACTGTTGTGTTTTGCTACCGCCATCAGCAGCCCTCCATATCTGCCACACTTCGCCTCGCCACCCACTGCTGAAAGCTGTTCTTGCCTCTGCTCTTTGCCACCCACAATTTGAAGCTCTTACTGACAGTAGTCTTTCACCAACCACATTCCGCAACTCTTCCAGTCTGCCGTCCTTGCCACCCACCGTCCGCATCCCTCAGAGTTGGCCCCACTTCGCCTTGTCAACCTGCTGTCCGCTGGTTCACCCCACCTCCAACACACTTGAGATAATCGCCGGCTCATTGCCTCAGCTGGAGCCCCGTCACCACCGGACCACTTCTCAGCTACAGGGAATTACTGAGCCCACACCCATCATCTTCCACCCTGTACACTTTGCTCCCTGCCGTCCCTGGTGACCACTCAACGTTCCTGTTCACAGACGTTTTTCACCTTGAGAGCCCCTTGCCTGCTTCGGCCACATCTTACTCCACCACAGGTCCTCACCTGAACACTCCCATGCCACACGGAACCATCACTTCGCCCGGGGGAGTCCCAATTTCGCTCGAACATCACCACCCAACGATCGGATGGAGTGCGACTTTTTCCCTCAAACGGATCTCGCTCCAACCTGACATCGGTCCTTGCCTCTTTAGCATCACCAATGGTCAATAGCTACAATACCAGCGTCTTATCGGCCATCCATTGAGCTCATCTTCCTTCCGGCAGGTTTCGCCCACGTCATAGCTGGACCAAGACACTGAAGACCACCAAACATCCTCACCTCTCACAATGCCTCGGGTGTCAAAGGCAGGAAATCACAAGAGCCACTTCACACTTGCCATTTCCATCTTTAGCCACAGTGACAAGCATTCGAGGAGGTCGCCTCCAAGCTTCATCAACATCACAATCAACTGCTTCTCTTGTAGGTAACCTGTCCGCGTTTGACTAGAGACAATCGAAAAGTGCCCTTGTGCAGGTATTGTGGCCCATCGCAAAAGAACAGACCCACACCTCACATGCGCCCGCCACAGATTATGTGGTTACTACGGGAAACCATGTTGCATTTGTAAATTCATGACTTCTAAACAATGGGCAAAAATCCTCAAGGTCCAAAGAAAATCCACACTTTGTAAGAAACAACTGGCCAAGAAAACGAATTGTGCTGCTCAAGCCACTCGTACACCAACAACTCCTGGACATTCTTACATTTCTTCAAACGTCATCTCGCCACCAAGTTTGTCCTTGTCTTCCCCACTGCAATTTTCCGGCTCACACTCAGCTTGGTCTCACTCTTCCTCTGCCGCAACCTCTCTTCACTCTTTGCCCGTGAAAGCCTCTCTTAACCAACCCAACCTTCCGATGATCATGGGAATTTCCGACAAGGAAGCTTTATCCGTGGACTCTGACCAGCCCAGTGTTCCACCGGAAAGTACAACCACTGCACTACACAACGCTAATCATATCACAGTGACATTAAGTGACATTGGTGCGGGCCCCCCCCCCCCCATTCACAAGGCCATACATCATAAGCGCTGTTTGGTTTGGCGTGGACCCCGCCTGTGATGACCAGACCCAGACTGCCGAACCTTCTAATCCTTCTAAACTGGATTCTTTAAGTAACCTGAAAAAGAAATTGACAAGAGGACTACACCTCAAGTAAGCCCAAAAGAAAACAATCAAGAAAAATCTTTCACACCTACTGTCAATGCTGTGTAGCGTCTAAAACCACACCACGGCCATTTGCACGGCGAAAGATAATCTATCCAAGCAAGTTGAAGATCAGGCCAAAACCATTTGGACTTAGCAGTTGAACTTAGCAAACACTAAAGTGAAACTGCTGTCTCTAGCTCCCATGTCATCTCCGAGTCTCTGGCGCTTACAACAATGTGCTCTCTCCGCAACTCGAAAACCTTCATTTAAGTGCTCCCCAAAAAGACCAAGAAATAAAAGGCCCGACCAACACGAAAAAGAAGACAAAAGCTGGAAATTTCAGGAAAAATGAAAATAGAGCCGAAATTTCAGGGAAAACAAGATTTTTTTTGAAAATCGGGGAAAAGATGGGGCAATTTGAAAAAAAAAACCTTTGTGTTTTGTGCAAGTTCCATTGCAGAGCAGATCAGAAACAATATCCTAGGCTAGCAGGAAACATTTTAATTTGTGCTTTAATATGTTCAATTATTTTAGATATACACTAACAATAAACCAACCTTTGGCTATAGTACCAATATCTGCGATGAATATGTGTTTCGTCTCGATTAGTCCTTCAACAGCTACTTTCTAAACACCTGTAAATTGTCATTGCATGCACCTGGAAAACCTGGAAATGTCAGGGAAATTGAGAATTTAAAAATTAACAGAACATTGTCTCGGAACTTTTCACCCGATGCCGTCAACTTTCCTCGTCCGGTTCAACAGGGAGGAACCCCAATCATTCCATGGAATACAGTCTCTTATTCATCAACAGCGATCGTTAAACGTCTCACTCCCACCAACGACACCCAAACTAAGGATTGGCTCAATGTCACTGCCCACTTACCATAAAGTTTGCAACTCAATCTTTATGGCAAATCTCTATGGCTCGATCAGTTCATCCCAGCATTACCAAGTATTACTCAATGTTCCAGTGTCAACACTCGCTCACTACCTTGTGCTGACGGTCGTGCTTGAGCCAAGGGGTTTGCCTTTAATATTTCAACCCGAACATAATTCCCGAACATAATTGCCTATTTCCAATCCCATTTGAACCACATACTCAAGATCAGGAATCACTAAAGATCTAAATCGTCTTTCATCGGTTAATTACACCTCTTCATCCAGCAAATAGCAGGACTACACATCATCACTTGGACTTGATTCAACTTTACCTCAACCAACTAATTTTTTAACCTCACCAGTTAATCACCTGCATTAGGTTATGAACTTCAACGCTATTCCTGTTCCTCAATCCCCCCAAGTTTGAGGAAGATGGATCACATCGGATTCACATCACAAGTTTTTCGTCTAAACCTACAATCAACCTCCAATTTATTCGCTTTTTGAAATGGCCTACTCTAAAAACTTTATTCAACTCAATACATGACTCCGTTCAGACCCATAAAGTCAAGACATCAACCACTCAGGTAAATGCTTCATTCATTCTCACCCAAAACGAAGTATTCATCCCGAGACTTCTCTCCGCAATTAAAGACAGTCATGGAGCTAGGGGCTCCGGGAAAACCAGCTGACAACCCTATCGCACTCGTCGTGACGGCACTCACCACCAGTTCTGACGAGATCGTCTGTGAATGCAAAAATTCACACGTAATGTAAGTTTCCGAACGGCAACAAGAAACAATATTTTGACAGCTCCCTGTTTGGCCGGTTGAAAATTGTTTCTATTGCCTAAAGGAAACATACATTACCTGTACCCGCTCTACCCCTCCTCTTCAGTCATCACCATTACAGAATAAGAGTGAAAAAGGTGACGTCCTACCACAGGTAGGCTCTCTTAAGGAGGAGTGTCTCGCATACGTGCACTCGGGTTGCAGAGTTGGGTAAATCATTTGAGTTTAGAAACCTCCAGGAAAGAAAAGCATCATTGGGAAAGAATGAAAAAATTCACAGGTAGTGTATGTTTCCTATAGGCAATAGAAACAATTTTCAGCCGGCCGAACAGGGGGGCTGGCAAAATATCGTTTTTCGTTAGGCCTACATCATGTTTTGTTATAGGCAGCTGTATGTTGTACCTTCCTAATTTTGACCATAACGTAATTAGTTGACTTGCCAGTGCAGCCTTAAATGCCAGTATCTCTGTACTGTTTAATTTAATTGCACTTTGCTCAGCAATTGATTGGTTGTGTCTATTATTGGTTCGATAAGCTTTATATTCACGTTACTTTGGTGTCGTCATCAGTGATCAGTTCGGTAATATCGGTTGGAAATATCTGCAACATATATTATCCTAGTGTGTTTTTTGTAAGTGTCGTACCACTGTGTTACAGTATTACTAACTGAAATTTGTTATACACACAAAGATAAGTGTTAGTCATGTGTATAAATTATCTTTACAGTGGGGATAACAAACGTTCAGTCCACAATGAAATTGAACGTCGTAGAAAAATCAAAATCAACCACTGGATTTATCGTCTTGGAGACCTTCTACCTGGATGTGTTGAAACAAAACCAGCTGAGTACCAATACTGTTTATATTTGATAATTAATTTTTAAGATAGTTTTAGATGGGAGTCCAAGAAAATACACTAGTTGCCGGTATTTAGTGTTTTTTAGAGGTCTTTGCCCCTTCCACTCCAGACGTACTCCCATTGAAGGTCTTTTTTGAAATGCATTGTGTAGATAAGTCGATAATGCAATTCAATCTTGTATCCTTTTTGGTCGAGATTTAACCTGTACTTACTCGACTGAGCTTCGCTCGCGTTTCGTTGATGGATAGTTGCCTTGCACAGTTGTCTGGACACTTGCGTAGGCATACCTCCTTTGTGGAAAGTCTTAAACTAGGTAGGCCATCGTTGCTTTACTGAATGCTTCTCAGTGTTCATTACCATGTGCTTTCGAAGAAGATATGTAAATGCTATATGTCCTATGTGTGACGGACAGTTGAGAGTTATACGGTATGTCATAAAAGTGTTAAATAAACTACTCTATAACAGTCATCGTGTATTATGATATGTATAGAGCTTTTCTTCTGTGTGACAATTATGCTGGTAAAATAATTTGTTAAGTTATGGAGTAGTTAAGAGTTCAATAAATTTCTGGTAAATGGAGCCATTAGTGCCAATCACAGCATTCAGAGAAACAATTTCTATGTTCCAGGATCAGATTGGCTGCACTAATGGCACATGATGTTTCTCGATCTTTTTGCTAGTAACTGACTGTTTATCGATACTCATACGAGTTGAATCCAGATTAGTTTTTTTTCCTGTTGCGAGCTTAAAAGAGAAAGATAGATTCCTCTTTCATGGTTCACTCCTCTCTGTGTTACAAAAATTATTTTGTAGTTTGAGTCTCGATAGGGGATCCCCGGTGTATCCGTCCAATAGTGATTAAACGTCCACCAGCAGATTCGCTCTCACATTTTCATTCGCGACTGACCCTCTGGAACGAACTTTAGATAAAGTTCAGGAGACTCAATTCATCTTGATAAAGGACCTTTCAAGAACGATTCACCAATTGCAAAACAAATCTGGGATTCCATTATGTGACCTTCAACGTTTGTTAGGCCTTCTGAAGAGCATCACGTGTGCTGTTGTACACGCCAGGATACATATTCATTTTGCCAGGACAATTTGTACGAGTGGTTGCGTGTTAGTTTTCCGGAAGTGTTTTTTCGCACTGTTCCCAGGTAGACCTCGCTGGGTGGTACGATAGGTTGTGTATTTATTTGTTGTGCAGCTGAATTTTGCGATGGATGAGCATTCCTGGATGTTCTGGGATGAGTTTGCCGTTATGTTGTGTCCTGTGGTCTTCAGAAAGATCTGTCAGATGTGTGACATGTGTCTTTGGCCAAATGTTGTATAGGTCTATTGGAATGGCTATTATTGCCCTCGCAGGTCTAACAAAGAAAAAGTGGAAATAAATTAACTTTTTTTTTAGCTGTGAAACACAAACTAATAATTTTTTTTTGGCTCAACTAAAAATTTATTGTATAAAATTACAACAAAATAAATTGCGATAGGTCCTTGAAAAGTACTCGACATTTTTTCGTTTTGGTCCTTGAAAGTCTTCAAATTAGTTATCGCACTCATTGTACAAACCCTGATAAAATTTGTACGTATTTGAAATAAAAAAAAGCTGTAAATTGATTTAGCCATATTGTTTTCTAGCAGTCATACTACCCAATCACCTCCATGATTTCAGAGCTATCTTACTTTCTGCAGAAATCTCGACTAAATATGTACAAAACAAAACTTGTACAGCTAAGTTTTCATTATTTGAATTAGTGATATCAATGAACTTTGCGTAAATCATGTACAGTGGCTAAACTGAAAATTTATTTGCAACGTTAGACCGCCAACGCCATGATTTAACTATGGTACACGGTCTGGGATGCCAACACTCGACCAAAAGGAGAAGGCCAGATTTTAAAGTCCAACACACAACGCAAAGTTTTTAGCGATTACAGGGTCCCCCAAACAATGGGAGCAGCAGCAGCCCAATGGTCAGAGTCCCAGCCTTCGTACCACGAGTATGCTGATTCAAATCCTCCATCTAACCAAGATTGGACTTGAAAAAAAATACACTTTTGGGTGCCAACTCTTTTGGTCTTCCTAGGGTTACAGATGAATAGTTAACTAAATTTGTACAGAACATAACTTGTGAAGTTTTCCCACCAAGTTTTTGGTATTTGATGGCTGCTAAGAATTAACTCTATGAAAATTGAACACAGTATCAAAATTGAAGGCTTGAGTAGATTTGCTAGTAGCCCTTAGTCCATCGCAACTGTGATTTAAAAATAATTCTCAGTTATTAAGAAACATCATCTAAATATTTCGCCATTTGATAAACAACAATACCTAAATTATTTACTTAGCTAATGGTAGTGTATTAAAAATTAATTTTTAATCTCATTGGGTAATTTAATTAGTATGTAAATGAAAAACATATGAAAAAAAAACAGAATTTAATCACAGGTTTTACGACCTCTCATGCTGAAGAGTGGCTAAAAAAACAACCGAAAGTTGCTTAACAATTGGGGGCCCGCTGGGAGAGCTTACAGTACTCTCCCATACCCCCCCCCCCCTCCAAGCTAGATTCGTCTGGTCCCTGCTAAAGTAGAAAAAATATTCTTTACCCCACTGTCTGGAATTGACTGGCACCACTACTGACGTAATGTCTTTGTTCTCTTTTATTCGCAAATTTCTTTGTATGGTCTCTCTTCCAAAATCCAACATAATTCACAGTTGAAACTAATTTCTAGCCACACATACCTTCAGTAACATCAGCGCGATTCACGATCGAGGACTCTTGTGTAGTGGTGCTATTCAGCCATTCACATACTTGATTTCGATTCAGCCTAGTTCAGCTTAGTCGAGATGGTTGCACATTGGTTTTCACGGCATTCCCTAGACCCGACGACAAACTCGGTTATATTAGTTACATTTTTTGATAAACGATACATAAAAAAAACTTTATTTTCTGTGTGTGGGTGACATTTTAACCACTATCTCCATCACGACCATTTCTTTGTATTCGTTTTAGTGTGTGTAACACTAGTTTTTTCTTATCCACAGAGCAAAAACAGGATTTTAGAACGAGCTGTTGAATATGTCAAGGAACTCCAAGACAAAAATGAAAAGTTGATCCTTGGCCATTGCAATGACGTGCAAGGTAATTAATTGGCCTTTCGGTCTCATAATTGGGTTGGAATAATTAAGAGTGAGGTGGCCATAGCGTAGATTTTAGTGTATCTATAACAATGTTACTTTTTTGTTCCCTTTTATCGTAACAACGTTTAGTGTATAGAATGCTGGCATCGTAGGTCTTAACCACCACCAAATGCAATCACCATCACCAACATTGGCCGTTAGTCTTGTGGATTGTTTTAGTTGTATTTAGGTCGTGTTGCGAATAGCAGCTTGGCTGCTGAAAGCTGTAAAGAATAAATTTCTGTTCTGAAAATACTATGTTGTGGAATAACTGGGTGGCTTTTCTTTGTTTTCTAGACATGATTAAAATTTAAATATTAAGGCTGTGCCGATATCCAACTTTACGGACCTGATACCGATACAGATATCCAAAGTTTAATCCCTAATTTTTTCTTATTAAATGTGTAGTTTTCTTCAAACTTTAATAATTATTAAAATAAGAAATTTTTAAATAGTAACCAGAAGTTAAAAAATAGCAAGGAAGATACTCAGTGATTTCTTGAAAAAAATGCCACAAACCGCATGTCGTAATTTCGAACGATTCCTGAGTTAACAATATTTCAGTGAAAGTTGTCGATATCGGTCCAATGACCGATACCACAAACGTTGGCAACCAGTCTCATCGAGTATCGGTATCGGTGCAGCGTTAGTAAATGCAAAGGTACTTAGGTTAGCTTTATCGGTTTCTAAAATAGAACTTGGTGTATTAAGCCTTAGCAGTTAACAGTAATTTGACAAACGATTTGTTCCTTGACAAGTGTTTTGTTATGTACCGTACCCTAAATTTGTTTTCCCTACCTAGAATCCGTACATACCCTAAATTTGTTTTTCCTACCTATCCTCTTATATAGTAGAACCTCGATTATCCGAACCTCGATTATCCAAGCACCTTGATTATCCAAACTCCCATTCTTGAAAAATAGTCAGAATTTGCCGTTTTTTAGAAAAGGAAGAAGCATTGACTCTGCATTATTTATGCTCCTGGAAGCATTTCATGAAAATTTATCTTTTCAGTCATCTTATATAATCAAGCATAGTTCACAAACACGATAATCAAAGCTCTACTGTAATCTATCTCCATTCCCCTTTTCTTCTTGTTGTTGGTCCAAGTTGTTCGTCTTCTTTTCCGCTGATCCAAGTTGCACTTGCTGGCTTTTTAAAACGTTAACTACTTTGAGTGCTTTTATCCTGTCAATCCTGTTAAGTCGATCCAAGTTGTAAGCATATTGGTTTGGCCATATTGAGCGATTTGTTGTAAGGAAGCCGGTTTACTCTGTGACTCCCGTACCGTGGCTTCGACAGTGAGTGACATGATGCAGCGTACTACAGCGTTTATGGCACGATGCGCGGTGTGGATGAGAATTACTTTTGATTTGTGATTAAATGGTTGGAGTAAACGTACAATTTTTTACCTCAACATGTTAATAATCAGCAAAAGAGTAAAGGGAAGGAGGTGGGCAGCTCTAGAACTCACTGTGCCTGTGCTCTCAACAATCTAGCTACGCCGTTGTGTTAATACCAGTACCATTCACTGCCAGGCCAATAATTACCATGAAATGCCATATTGGTGTTCTGTGGCTCTACCCTATAGCGAATGTGTTGCCTTAACTTCCATATCTCTGACAATCAGTTAAGATGTGTGCTGCATTGTACATATCAGGATATTTCCCTCATACTTATCACTTACCATCGTGGTCATCGTGGCCGAGTTGTGAGACAGCTCAGCCTGGTTGCTGGAGGTTTGCGGATCTGGTCGAACCCCTGTTGGGACTGCCGGCCAGGGTAGCGTGAGAGGCTACCATGCTCCTTCAGCGGCTATGGGAACTATTCTGGCCAATTCTGGACATTCTTTCAACCCCTACGATGATTGGAGGATTCCCGGATCGAATCCCCAGGTTGGCACCTCCCTTTACCAAATATTTCTTCTCTAAAAGGTCTGGTAATGTACAAAATTGAGCCGGTTCAGCCATACAAGCATTAAGTTGCTTCGGCTGACTTAAGGCTCAAAGAAATTAATTTTAAATAAAAAAAAAACTTTTGTGACAAGAGCAACTTCTCCATACGGCCTAATTGTTGAACAACGGGTCACAACTACTTTCTGAGCTGTGACCTAATAAATAAGTGCCAAAAATATCGCTCATGCTAGGACTAGTCCAAGCATTCAGCAACTCCGCGTGCGACAGGTAAATGACCGTGAAGCAGGGAGGACATAGCTTCTGCAAGCCAAGACCGACTGGGGTAGAAATCATGTGTTCTGCCTCTTTGCTCAATGACAGTTCACGGTAGTGCCGGAAAGTTGGAGTCTTTTGCTTTTGGAAAATAAGGTTCTGGCAATGTTGAGTCAACCTGCCTGCACCTAGGATCTTTTGCGTGCCATAGTTGACATGAGCACCAGTGCATTCCAGGTATTTCATTGATCCCCACTCACTCCAGCTTAACCCTTTAAGGACTGCATGCTCGCTAAGAACTTATAACTGACTTGTAGAAAAAAAACCGCAACTTCTCACCCAGTTGAGGTAAGGGAATGAAACCTGTGTCATTTTTATCCTTAATGATCTGGCTTTCATATCCCAGTTTAAATTTTACTGTAATTGGCTGGAAGTTTTCGATATGACTTGTAGAAGAGCTGTAAACAATGATTATAGAGCGGGCGCATTCGGGCGCACCCGTCCTTAAAGGGTTAAATATTCCATGTGAAAGCACTTAACTGTTATGGTGGATGTTTGAGTTGTCTACTAACGGCATCATTGTTACTCATTTCATGTTAGATTTTTATTTTTTGGTGATGGCTTCGGTAATGTTTTATATTTTATTTTATTTTCAGTTGCTGAATTTTTAAGTATGAAGAATAGGATCAAGGACTTGGAGGTGCGTAACTCGGAGCTGACCCATTTAGTGGAAGCTTCTGGTACTACACTTGACTTAAGTGGCGTCTGGCAAGCTCCCCCTAAGTATAGCCATAAAATCAGCCCTGAAGAACTGGCGCTTGTGTGTACAACTGGCAAGCTAATTCCAAATACAGGCACACAAGTCAAAACCATGTGCACGTTATCAGCTGGTTCAATTTCGTGCAGCAAGTCCCCCAAGCCGAACGTATTGGATTCGTCACATGGCCATGCACAAGACGTACGACCAACAATCAAAAATAAAAATTTCATAACGCAGTCAGTGGAAAAGTCTTCAAAGCTTGTGTGCAAAAGTCAAGCATCAGATATGCTGCCTGTCGCATGCAGTTCCTCAGAACCGTTGCTAACGTCCAAGTCCCAGAACACCTTGGTGGTTCCACCAGCAGGGACATCAAGTGCGTCACTCACTATAAATGGAAATGGTACTGCGGTTACGCAAGCTCTCCCTGGCTTGCCAATCATGTCTACAAATCCACAATTAAGTGGTAATCAGCAATTAGTTCATCACATGTCTCAACAGCTCCCCGTGTTAAATTATGGCAACACAGTCAATATTTTTCCTGGTTTGGCTGGCCAATCCCAGCCCATGATAATTATCAACGAGCAAGGTATTCCGTTGGTTCAGAACGTGCTACCTGGTCAATTTGTGTTAAATCCTAATACAGGAAATCCCATTGGATATCCCACTACCAACAATTTGCAAAGCTCTATTTTCACAGAACCAAACGGACGCAATAATTGTGCATCAGTTATTTTAAATCCCCTAGGACTACAGCAAGCCACTTCAAACACAAATTCATATCTTACGAACACAATATCCGGGCAGACAATGTCGACAAATGGTTTAGAAAATAATGTTTCTGGGCAAATAATTTTAAATGGAGCTCCTGTTGCGTCAGATGTGCCAACGAGTTCGATTTTACAAACGGTGCCTAACTGTGCCTTGAATTCTGTTCCAGCCTTCTTAAACTCATCTTCAGGGCAACAGTTACTTCAAGTTCCTTTGTCTATATCTGCTTCAGGACAGATTATTATAACAACCACTACAAGCCCTACTACGAGGACCACCCACTCAGCCTCGCACAACCTAGGTGATGCTGGTGGTGGTGAGTCTATTGTTTTACACGGGACAGTAAAACATGGGGTTTCACCTAATACTGTGCTTGACACGAATAGAACATTGCAGAATCTTTTAAGCCAAACATCGACTCTTGCCACCCACCAAGTAGGGGCAGAATCTGCAGTGCAGAAGGCATCCTTGCCATCAGCACTGTTGTTGCCGAACGGACAATTAATACCAGTAGTGAGTCAACCATCTGTGCTATATCCAGGATCTGCCCCAATTTCGGGCAACTTGCTTATGGCTCCTCAATCTTTACAAACTGGTCAGCAATTTGTGTCGCCTCCTAAAACATCGGTGGACTTGAAAAACCAGTCTGCCAAGACAAATTTTGTGCCAGTTTCTTTCTCGTCGTTGAACAGTTGTAATGAAAACTCATCAGTGTCTGTAAGCAGGCCAACAAACACTGCTGTTGCACGAGCTATTGTTCCTGAAAATGCATCGCTAAGATCAACAGTTGGTTCAGTATGCTCTGGACAAAATAAGAAAACTACGAAACACTATCAGCGTGCAATTAAACCAAAACCACGTACCACAGCAAATCAAAATTCAAATCTTGTAAGTGGTAGTGAAAGTCCACGGTCCGAACCATCTGTGTGCAGCACCACTACCGCTTACGTGCAATGCTCTTCTCAGAAAATTCAATTACAAACTTCGTTAACTCCTGCCAAAGACAAGGTTACAGCTACTGACATACTTGCAAAAGCAACAGAATCTATATTTTCAGCATCTGCTGGAGATACTGCACCACGTATTACAAGTACTTGCCAAAGTGAAGAGTCTAATTATTGTGTATCACAGACCAGTAGTCAAACCTGTAATAATGTACCACTAACCTGTAATAATGTACCACTAAAAAATACTGAGCAATCGGGTAAAAAACCAAAATGTGATTTCTCTGCAATAACAACGTGTAGTTCATCCCCTCATCAATTTGTCGAATCTACTAGTGAGGCAGCTACTATTTGCAACCAAGTTAATGAAATGCCGTTGCTGGAGCCTGTTTGTAGTGTCTATGCCGATACATCCATAAGTCAGACACTACCAGTTGATGCATCTGACAATAATGTTTTAACAAGTTCTTGCGAAGAAAAATTAGAAACTGCGATGGATGACCAAGTGTCTTGCCTAAATGAAATTGTATCAGAAGCTTCTCAGAAAATTAACATATTACAAAAACGAAATCCATCAGGTGTAGCTTCGAACTCTAGCCCACCAAATAAAAAGAGTCGTTGTACAGATCTTAAACCTGATGAAGTTCGTTGTTCGACTGCAGTTAGTAGCGTCAGCTTCTTGTCAGTCAGTCAGTTGGCAAGTAGTAGTTTCTCAATTGACACGACTTTGTGTAATGATAATTCGCCCTTGGAAAGCATTTCTCCTCTTCTTGCCAGTCCAACCAAGAGTGTTAGTTCAGACGGGTTTCTTGTTACTGCTGCTGCCGCAAACCAGTTTGCTAGTGGACAGTGTAGCCCTAATGAAGAAGATGCTTCATGTGTCATGGGGCCTTCTGTAACAAGTTGCTCGTCAACAAATGAAACTCGAACGTGCAGCGTTGAAAATCCCGCCGTTAAATTCAAGTTGGACATGCCCATTTCAAAATGTAGCAGTGAAACATCGAAGACGACTGTTCACTTGCCTGTAACTGAAATGAGTCATAATAAATTTAGCAGCAGTTGTCTTAACAGCTCTGTGAACACTTCAGCTACAAACTCCAAACCAGTAACTGCCTTATTGACAGAAAGAACTTTAGATCGTGCTTCGCAGTTTAGCTCTTCAGTCAGCATGTGTAACGTACAAAGCACTTCTAACTATTTGCCAAATAATCAGAATACTTGCTCTTCAACCATTGTGAAAACAACTTTCACTCCTAATCTGAGTACAGCATCAAGAACTGAACTTTCATCCTCAGACTGCCCAACCCTCACCAATTCGTTAATAACTACAGTAACACCAAGTCACACTTTGATGTCCAGCTCTAAATTTTGCAGAAATGGTTCAGTACACGACACCAATTTTGTGTCAGATTTAGAAGTTAGTGGCACAAATATGGACAGTGTTGCAAACATAGACAATGTAATCATGAACTCCACTATGCAACCTTCTGGGTTTAGTACAAATCAAGACAGTTTTATTAATAACGTCCTGAGTTCAGGGCAGCCTATTGCTGAGTCAACACACATGTCTGTAGACGGAGTGCCGGATAATGTGCCTTCTTTCAGTTTTGGTCATTTTTGTCCTGTTACTACAAGCCAGCAGCATCACGTGCCTGTGTCCCAGTCATTTCCACCAACACACTGTTTATCGATGGGTAACGCCTCAACACATCCGCCTCTTCGTGGTAGGGCAGCCAGAATAGAAGAAAAAAACACCTCCAATGAAGCTATCAAAAGTAAGGAAAATCTTGCTAGATCCTCTAGTTCGGCTGCAGAAATATTTTCTTCTCAAGCACTACTATCTTCTGCGGGAATGCATGCACCTGGGCAGTCGCAGACTCTTGGTCACACACCGCCTCAACCTGAAATGCCTCAGCACACGCAACACTCGTCACCCAGACCACCGCCTTCCCCTGTGTTCCAGGCTCAACGTTCAACTGCAGGATCCACAAATTATTCGGCCGAAGCTTTGATTGGTCCGTCTTCATACCCTATAACACCAAAGGAACTATCTCAACAACGTGCTTCTCGTGTTGCAATATCCTATTCTGCCGAAAGTCTTATTCAGAATCAACCTGATCGACGGTCACTTTGCAGTCAGAGTGGGCATCAGAGGCATCACACCAATGTTTTATCAGTTACCAATCAGTTTTCGGGTCCACCTTCCTACAATCGCAGTCCAGCTACGCAATCTCTTCCTTACTTTCCTTTACAATCCCCAGTTGAAAAGCGAGAAAATGCTCAACCCGACTCCATGTCACACTTTCAGCATGGTAAAAACTCGTGCTTAGTTCCTCAGCAGCAAAGTGAAATATTTTCATTTAGTTTAGCACAGCCTGTTCATGCAAACGGCGTTTTAACGTCTAATCAAGCATCAAATGTAGCGACACATCCCGCAACAACATACCCCAACTTATTTCATTATCCTCATTCTGCACCAGTGTTGCACAATTCCAAGCAGTCTCTAAGCATGCAAAATGTGATTGGCTCATCTCAACAGAATGACTGTAGTATTCAAGGTAATCAGACGCAGGCACAGCTTTGTTCAAACAACGTAACCTACGCTTCTCAACCTGCCGTAGCGCCAATGTTTCAAGGTCACTTGATCAGCAACAATTCCGGAAGTGCAATTATCACTAATTCTAGTAATTTAGTAGCGCCTGACAAGATGAAAGGGAAGCACGAGGTCAAAAATACAAAAATAAGCAAACATTCTGGACAAAACAAAAAGAAGTCTTCTTATTCAGTTGAGGAGGTTAATTTGTCAAATTCTATTTTTGAGACTAACCGCAGCGTTACCCCCTACTTTGCCATTCCTAATTTATCCCCACCACGTAATGAAGCTCCTACATATATACCGAACACAACCAATTTGTTCAACGCTTCAAATCGTCCATTATCAGCTAGCAAATTGCAGCAGAACAGATCTGCAGACATTGGAACTTCTTACAATCAACTTTTCACATCTCGTTCTCAAACTGGCCTGAACCTTAATTTTCAGGCCCCTGGCTTTGGCGTAAACCACATTCGCACCAATGCAACAAGTTCTCAGCTAGGTAGTCATAGCAACGTGCCTAATTTTAACTTAAGTAACATTTTTCCAGACATTAGTTGTTCTGGGGATAGTATAAATGCTTCTCCAATTAAATTCCATCCTGGAAATCCAATGTTAGCGAGTGAGCCTCAACACAATCCGACGACACCGCTTTACAACAGACCCGTTCTGCATAATACTATGAGTATAAACAGCCTGTTAGCTCACAATTCGCATGGATTTGAGGGGAGGCCTTCTGTTCCAGGTGCCATGAACAATGGTATTGCCCCGCCAGGATTCCACGGGCATAGTCATGCTGCATCCTTTGGTAATGTTGTTCCGTCGTTAAATTTCACAGTGCATGAGAATTGAAGTTTCACTTAGCAAAACTGCTGAAATGAATTGAATAAGGCGATACATATATAATCGTTGCTACACTTGACGTGTTTACAATATAAAACATTTTAAGTTAAGAGATATGCACGAAAATGTAGAATTTTAACTACAAATGATTGATTGAATTGCTAGATTTGTTGTTGTTGTATATACATTAAGTTATTGTAAGTTGCAGCAAAGTGTACATTTTTAATAATGTATGTTAATTTTGAATCATGTTTATAACCATTGCCTTGAAAGAATATAATTATGAATTAAAAATATGGCTATAGCAATACAAATTTGCGTGTTGATTAACCAGTGTGTTCGTTCATTCTTACCTGAAAGCACAAGTAGTGGTCCATTGTTCCCTTAGTGAAGTTGCTTCTTGAGAAATGTCTTGGAAGAAATGATTTAAGGAGTTTGACTGGCAATGCACTGTACCGAGTTTCGTAACGATCCCGTAAGCTTGTTCATCAGATCGTTCCAGGCTTTTTCCGCACAATCTCAAGCACTGTTCGATATTCAGAAATATGTGATTACTTTGAATGGGATGTGAAGGGCGATGTCTCTTGCTGCAACCTTCTTCAGGCGTCTTTCAAAATCCATATCTTGTTATATCCGACTGACAATCCAGTTTTTGGGGCTGTCCATAAGACGCAAACATGTACGTGCCTGTACATGTAAAAGTTCTTGCCACCCAACCATCATTTGGTAACTACAAGAAAAGTGTCCTGAGGTCTCGCCTTCCCCTGCATCGAGGTTAATTCGCATGTAAACGTGAATGAATTAATTAAGGCCATTTTTTGCTACGCTCGACATGGTTTACAATACAAAACATTTTAAGTTAATTATGAAATATGTATAAATATATAGTATTTTAAACTACAAATGCTTGAATGAATTACTACATTTGTAGCTGTTGTGTATACATTAAGTTATTGTTAAGTTCCAACAAAGTTTATCCGAGTCGTTCCCAACCTACCCCTAGCCCAAAGACTTGTGGAGTGGTCAGTGTCGTAGGTCAAAATAAACCATTAAAGTGGGATTTTTGAAGCAACCAAATCAAATTAAAGAAATTAATACACAAAATAATTGCATATCAAGAATAATTTGTATTTATTTACTGAATTACTGACAGGGCTGGCACTAGTGAATGTTCTGTTGCCCAGGTGTGACAAGAAAAAAATGTGCCCCCCCCCCCAAAAAAAAATGACCTTTTCCCTTCATCTGTTTTATTCCATCATGGTCACGCTTACATCATCTGACAGAATTATCTTTCTGTAAACTGACTGCAGACTGCAATAGTCGAGTAATCACAAACTGAATTACAATCTATAATTTTTGTTTTATGAAAAATTTGCCCCCCCACCTCTCTAATGCGCCCTGGTGCATCGCACCCTTCGTACCCTCCTTTCTGCCGGCCCTGATTACTGATAATGCTAAACTTAAAATGTTGCGATTTTTTACTACTTCTTAAATTTGTCAAAGAAAATTAAATTGAACTGTCCATTATGTTTTTTTCATTTATGTTAAATTTGTTAACATCTTTAAGTGTTCCAATGCTGTGAAAATTCATTAGATTGCTGTTATGATTGAATTTTTCTAACATGGTTCTTCGCGTACTTATTGAAAGAGGTGATTCAGGTACTTTCATGACACAGTTGCACCTTGAAATTGTTCTCTCTTCTTTTATCTTTAACTTATAATAGCAGGCACAAGCTGAGCGGCTTGCTTTATGTTCCTGTCCTGCTAATTGTGTTGTTGGCCACGCCATACCAGTAACCACGTTGCCCGGTTACCGAACTTTGTGCATCTATGTCCACGTACCTGGTATTGTCGGAGGCCCGCATATAAAAGAAACTCACTTCGGTATTATTGTGGCAGGTCATATTTCCCTTTTTGTTCTTGTCGATGTATAAAAATCAACGACTTTCTTTTACCGCAACGTGTAGGTGATCATCTATACGTAATGGTATTGCTACCCTTCACGCGTGAAGTTGTTAAGTCAGTAGAGTGGAGGGGCAGCTGTATTATTTATTTGTCACTAGTAGGATCTGCTCATGCTGTATGGTGGGTTGAATTTTGTGGATTTATCCTCTCCCTGTTTTTGGTACATATCAGGAAAATAGACCGCATTTGCAGTTGCCTGCGCTTGACTGAGTTGTAAAACCATATCACACTGGAAAGCAGACATTTGATATAATGTAAGCAATCCAGGTGAAGGAGCTGTTAGTGAAATGAGTAATAATTATTTTAAGTAATTCTTGTTCTTTAGGATATCTATACTTAGTTATCAATAGCCAAGCCCATTTATTTAGCTTTCCATCATGTAATAAGTAAAAAGAGTAAAATTAGTATGATCTTGAATAATAAATGTGGGCACATTTTGGAGTACGGTAGTTAAAATAATTCTTGTTAATTTCCAAGGTGATTGGATTACAAAGCCTAAGCACGCAACAACATTCGTGCACCTGCAGTGATTGTTGCCACCAACTTGAGACAATTCAGCTTGGTGTTGTATCTAAATTTGTATGGTAAACGATGATTAATATCGATTTGACCATGATTCGACTCGGAGTTGGTCGCAATACATCTTTACTCACGCATCATGTGGTGTACAAGAGAGAGTGTATAACTCTGCATGGCGCAACGTGCACACCACTGATCTCTGTATACGATCAGCACACTACACCCCTCTACCTCTGGAAGAACAATACATATTCAAACACTTTTGCAACTGTTGAGAGTTTATTTAATAATATAATAAATATAAATAAACAATATAATTCTCCACACTTGGTAGAAGGGTGGTGAGCCGCTTACTCCATTCCTGGAGACCATTGTTGAGGGATCAGGGCAGTGGACACGTGAGAAAACGCTGAAGGGTTTCACCTTTAAGCATTCTACAAAAGACTGAGACCGAACACGCATTTACAGTTTCCCTACTTAGTGAGTTCCAAATAGGAACAATCCGTACGAAAAAAATATCTACTAAAGTCTACACGGGAAGCTAGAGCAGCTAATTTCCAATTATGACCCCAGGTACGGTTTAGGCTCGAGGCGAGGTCGACCTCTATAAGGTTCCACAGGTTCTGAAAAGTCATGAAAAGGTCAAACCGCAATCTACGTAACTCCAACAATTCCAGACCCAGTGGCTCAAGGCACACCCTATATGGAATGTTGCGAAACCCTGGAAGATTTTTAGTGAATCGTCTTTGCACCGCCTCCACAGAATAAATATCCTGTGCTAAATAAGGTGACCAAATGGGTGGCGTACTCCAAGACCTGGCGCACAAAAATCTTAAATGCCCAAACCAGTGTCACCGGGTTTCCAGATGTGAAACATTTTTTAACGATGGCTGATCGGCGATACGCGGATCCACGTACCTTTCGGCAGTGAAGGTATGATTTCAGGTTTCGGGAAAACCAAACTCCCGAATCCCTGACTTCTTCGATGAAAGGAAGTATTTCCTGATTTAAGGTGTATTGCCATCGTACTGGATCTGTGTAACAAGATACTGGGAGTGGGATCCGGACAAATTTTCTCCCCCAACCTTCAAGTCGTCAGCAAATTTAAAGCCATTCGGAATCTTAAATGTTCTTTCATTAATATAAATTAGAAACAGGAAGGGACCCAGGACAGATCCCTGGGGAACCCCACATGGAACAATTGTCCAGGAAGAAAAGCTGTTGTCTACCAATACCCTCTGGGACCTATTTCGAAGGAAGGCTGATAGCCAGTCCTTAATTTTTCCAGAGATGCCACAACAAGTAATCTTGAGAAGAAGCTTTCAGTGAATGACAGACTCAAAGGCCTGTTTAAATCAAAATAAATGGTGTCTGAAGAGACACCAACGTCAAGCGCACTTGTCCAACGATCAAGGACTAAAAGCAATTGGTGAGTTGCTGATCTTCCCTGGAGAAAACCAAACTGATCATGACGAATAATAGAATGGTTCCTAAGAAAAAAAAAAAAACGTCGCGAATAACAGTTTCCATAAATTTACAAGAAACACAAGTAAGGGCAATAGGTCTGTAGTTCAAGGGGTCGGAAGGGGAGCCTTTCTTAAAGACAGGAACTACGTGTGCCTGGCTCCATACTACTGGGAGGGTACTCTGCTCAAATGAAATTGAAAAATGCCTGAAGAGTGGGTAACTGCTTTCAAGAACCAGTTTCTTTAGAAGAAAAGCCGAGAGACCATCCGGCCCACATGACTTACTTGGTTTAATCTTGTTCAAAGCAGAGAGGACGGTGTTCTGAGGGAATTCTACCGAGTTACACAAAGACTCAAACACCGTAGTGTCAACAGAGGGGATACTAAGGTCACCATCATCAATGATAGTGTTCGAAGCAAATGTAGAACTGAGGGCCTCGGCCTTTTCAGTATTCTCTGTAATGTAACAATCATCCACTTTAAGTGGGGGAAGAGCTCTAGAAGAATCAGTTGACCTACGAAAGTATTAAGTACGGAGGACAAATTTACCTCTTTGACCACTGCAGATTCTTTCTCCCGGAGCCAAGCTTCGGTAGAATCAGAATACTGCTTTCTTGCGGTGTTGTAATTTAACAACGCAACAGGGCTAGAGTTATGTTTGAAGCTTCGCCAGAGCTTGAGCTTTGTGATGCGCAGTTTGTTGATGTGGCGAGGGAGAAAATCTTGATGTATATTTTTAGGAGGACGCGAATTTACTCTGTTGAAGGCGATATGACCATTCAGGATACTATGGAAGCAAGTCCAAGCCTGTTCAATGTCTTGGTGAGGGAGAAAAATAAGATTATCCCAGTCCACGGCAGAGAGGGAGGACTTAAGTTTGACGAAATCAATTTTTGCTTTCCCCAAGGCTATCTTTCTCCCAATGGATCCTCCAGAAGCCGTACCAGAAAGGTTTACAATAAAATATACAACACAATGGTCACTATTACCAAAGTGTGCATCGACGGAGACATCAAAAATCAGGCGCTCGTCATGAGTAAAAATAAGTTCTAAGATGTTCGTTCCTCTCGTGGGCTGATCAACCAATTGGTTCAGTCCGTGGGGTGCAATCAGATTGAGAAAATACCTGTGATGTCTATCCAAGGCAACATTTCGATCCCAATCAACTGTTGAAAGGTTAAAGTCGCCAAGTAAAATATTTGAATACCAAGGATTCAAAGAGCCTTCAATGAAAGAACAAAGGTCAGAACAAAAGTCAGAATCCAAGTAGCTATTAGGTAAATAGCAAAGGATGAATATAATTTTGTTACAGGGAAGGGTAACAAGAACACCTTCAGCCACCGTGCTCATTGCAGAAACTATTTGCTTTGGGATATTAGCTTTGTGAAGTATCAGGAGTCCACCGCCCCGGCTGTCCCTATCTCGCCTAATTACCGAGTAATGAGTGGATCCACCAAGCATAGCATCTGTAAAGGAATGGTTAAGCCAAGATTCAACCACAATAATAATATCGTAAATGTTAAGATGGACAAGGGCCTTAAAACTACCAATATTCCTGATAATACTATGCGCATTAATTAAAATGCAGAGAAGATTTCTAGTCTCTACTGAAGGCAGCTGTGTAAACGTGGGGCATTTCCTACAGTTACTTCATATCTCGTCATCAGCTGTCTTGGAATTCGGTACACTCGCACGGAATATCTTCTCTCCCTTCCTTCTTGAGTTACATTTGTGTTGGCGCTTGGTAGGAGATCGAAATCATCTTCCACACCGTCATCCTGTTGGACTTCTTTTCTTTTTTTTACAGGTTCTTGTCACTTTCCTCCAATGCGCTTTTGAATTGAAGTGGGTCTGGTGAGAAATTTGGGGGTAAACTTTTGTGTTTGGTTTGTGGTCACTCATTCCTGGAAACTTCAACCTTACCACATAATCCCGAATATAAGACGACTCAAATACAAGAAGAGTAGCATTTTTTAGCTTGCATATTCTAAAGAACTAATTGACTGATTATAACACGGGCAACGTCTTACCAAGGCTTTCATAAGTGAAATCACCCGGTCCTGGATTCGAAGCCCACAATTTTATTTCCACAGCTTCGCCTTTGGCCTGCTTACTGGGGCCGTTTTCTAAATATAATTAGTTTTTGAAAAACAATCCAAAACATATTTGAGCAACAGGCATGAGATTCTCACCATTGGGTGGCTCTCAAACTATTCATATGGTGTATTCAAACATCAAAATCGGCCCAAATTTGAACCAATTATGGATTTGCACGCATATATAAGATGATGCTGCTATTTTAATGGTATAAATTAAAAAAAATTACCGTCTTATACGTTATTTGTCTGCCAAAGATGATTTTTGCTGTCATTTAATTGTTGGTTGATCTATGTGACTTAGCTCAATAGTCTCTTAAGAATGTGTTGAGATACTTTTCCAGTTCTCGTCTTGTGCTGCTACTTTAATGGCGTTCCCAATCGTCCGCATAAATCATTCGCCCATTCCATTCACCAGTGTCCAGCTTGGCATTGTCTATGGTGTTTAAATCAAATTTGTATGGCCAAGTTAGCGAATTCTGTCAAATTGAATGGCGACCCATTATTTTTATTTCAGGAGATTCGTAAATTGGGAAGATTTTTTCGAGTGGCTGGACTGCTCGATTAAGTTGATTTGATTCAATTCAACTCCAACTTCAACTTTGCAATTCCAATTTCAACTTTAGAAAATCGTAAATATTCGTCCAGGACTAAAAGTAGATACTTTCCTGTTGGGTATGATTCTGCGAAGTCTGCACTCATTTGTTTCCATGGGCAGTCTGGTAGTTCTGATCATTTTATCGGTTGTTTCGCTTGGTGTGGGTTGGCAGTCGTCGCTTGACACGTAATGCAATTTGCTAAAGTTTAGTTGAATGTTTAAGCATTAACTTGCACAGTCCACTACCAGGCCACAACGACTTCTGGCACTCTGCATCCTAATGTCCAACGCATCATCCATGTTTGGTCGGCGGCATCCTCTTCCACTGATTTTGCTGACCTCAGTGCATACAGCGTGTGGCAATTCAACGATGCGCTCAATTGCATTCCGGTCTTTCTAAGGATTGCCCACTGCTCGGACATCTTTACCAGACTGTTACTCTGCGACGCATGTCGACACTAGGCTAAAGAAGTCCCCCTAGGGTTCCAGGCTCTTCCTTAATTGGTTACATTCATCTCCTTGCACCCCTTCTTCGGGTTGAGGAGCCGGCCCCACACTGCTGTTAGCCTTTTTTGTGTTTCCATTACTAACGATCCCAATTCTGGATGTGATTAGAACTCAAATACGAAAGTGCAATAAACTACGAGACCACGCCCCGTCGTCACATGCAAAATTTCTTTCTTCAACTGTGTTCCCAGCAGTTTCAAAGCGATGGCCATCTATACTACAGCACCAATTGCATTGACCAACCAATGACACTACAGTCCTGACTCCTCAGGACTTGATAATCTAGTCACCAATAGATGTTATGTTCAAGTGCTACTATTCTTCCCTTTCTGTGAATTGTAACATTGTTAAAATCTGGATGAACCAACAAATTTTACCTAAATTCTATCAAAACCACTATCATCTTGTGACCACTTAAAATTTTTCCAGTCAGTACGCCGACAATCATGACTCCGCTGCGATTAGTGGAACACTCAGCGCATGGACGCCAACGTCTGGTCCCACAACCGACAGCCTTGCCAATGCCATCCTCACATTTACGGTCAGCCTTCAACAATGTGCCCATTCGGCAATCCTTTAAAGATGTCACATCACTTAAGTAATGTGAGCTATTCTATTCTTTATGCTTTACTAACCACGTAAAGCCCAGAACACGTAGAACATCCATTAGTTTCCAGTAATAACGATGAACAAAGACAACAAAAGACACTGACGGAGTGAGATGAAAGTCTGCCAACAAGCAAAGCATGGTTGCCACCAGTGACCATTCAGCGCCTACCTCATAACGCCTGGAGCAGAATTTGTCTCATCCGTCGTTATGTATTGAGCGCTACAGTTGGCTGCTCACAATACGGACCACAGCAACACATTGCAAAATAATTGGCAGGCGACCAACGGCGCCCATTTGGGATCATTGAAGACGAATTGGCTTTGCCCGTCGACTGTCTAACCAGGTGCATGAGTCCAACTGCTATCAGTATGGGCCACACGGCCCTATTATACATGACCACAACAGTCATTCCTTCGGTCCACGTGACGGGGTATCATCAGGAGCGTCTCGTCAAACACGTAACCTAATGGATAGCTTACGGTTCACAGGGCAGTCGATTCTGGGGCACCCAGCTCGTAGCTCGGGCATCTGATACCATGGTCTCACCGCCATAGGTGATGAGGTCTGCTTAATGCATAAAAAGCTGGTAATGTGCATTTTTGTCGGCATATAGAAACATTAAAATAGCAGGGCCACGTGGTTGATTTTTGTTTCTATTGCCTAAACGAAACCCTACATTACCATTTACCCGCCTGGCCTCCCCTCTGAGTTACCATGGTTCCAGTTTGGAGGAAGAAAGATGAAGCATGGTCCGGATCGGATGCTTTTATAGGAGGCCTGCACCCACGCATGCAGCTACGAGACTGGCAGGGAAGCCAACAAGCTTCGCTATGGTTTGAACATTCAGAAGGAGGGAAATGCATAAAAAGAAGGTAATGTATGTTTTCGTTTAGGCAATAGAAACAAAAATCTTAATGTTTTTTCTGTTTTCGTTGATAGCTCTTGTCGATTGTGTAGTATGGTTGAAGTTCGCTTTGTTGGTTTTGTATCTGCTTGCTCATTCTAGTTTGTCAATTGCCCTCATGCAGCATTTCCATCACAAGTTGCAGTATTTTGTCTGCCTTCATTGCTGTTTTGCGTTGGTGTTGTCTGTCTTCAAAGCTTCTGTTAAAGGACTAGTCATCAGGAAGCTAATGAAGTGTGATGCTTTAGTGAAGTCTTGTTTTACTTTCCTTCGAGATAGTCTGCTGGATTGTCTTTGACCACTCTATGGACAATTTTGGCATTGTACGCATGTAGTTGAGAATTCCACCATTCTTTCCTTGCTGGTACTTGATAGTTAAGTCTTCTTGAAGATCGCTCGGAGGGTTTGTGGTCTGTCACAATTGTAAATCTTGATTCATATATGTACACAGTAATGCTCTGCACCCTATATCATGGCAACAACCTCTCTCCATTTACGAGTACCTCATATCGACTTCTCTTAAGGCTCTACTTGCATGTGCCACAATAGTTACGTCTTTGGATATTGTTGTTGGCTGCTGTGTTAAAATTGCTCCACCTCCAAAAGGCGCAGCATCGACCTGATGTCAGTTATCTTGCTCCTGTTGAATTAAGTATCGACTCTTGCTGCTCTCAAACATGTTTTGATTTCATGGAGTGCTTCTTTCTCTTCCTTGTTCTATTCCCATTGGACTTTTTTGTAAGTTGTAATTGTCCAGACAGGGATAAGTAATTAGGAATGAATCTCGGACAGTATGTTGGTCATTCGGCATTCTTAAGTTCTCGGTTGCAGTTATATTCAAGAATCTTCTAGCAACGCCCCGTATCGTGAAAACATCATTCCAAGATACTTCAGTGTAGGTTCTAGAAATGAGCATTTGCTTCGTTTGATTGTGCGACCTTCAGCCAAATCTTGAAGTAAGGCACTTACTTCCATTGCATGTTTTTTGTCCTTTTCCGATCGCAACAAGTATGTCGTCACATTTCTGGCTGTTGTGCTCGTTCTGATTATTCTTTCGAACCCTTTCTGGGAGATGTCAGAGGTTATGCAAAGTCCATGGGTTAGACGTTTAAATTTCCATCGGCCTATGTGGGTGGCACATGTAATATGGTGGCATCCGTGAGCGAGTTCCAATTGGATTTCTTCAACTGTTGGTATTATATGTCCTTCTCGCAGCACCACTTCGTAAATCTATGCATATTCACAGGGGCGTAGTAAGGTGCTTGAGGGTCCCCCTGCAAGATTTTGGAGGCCCCCATGTCTTAAAAATATTTTTGATTATCACTGCACCCCTAAAAAAGTAATTTTCCTTATTTCAATTGCACCCCAGAAAAAAAAGCTTTTTTTTCGTGATTTTAATTGCACCGCCCCTCCCTCCCCCCCAAAATTATTATTTTTATCTTTACCTTATGAAAAATCTTCTTTCGTGACAATTTGCTTTCTAGATCTTCAGAGTATCTGTCCGCAAATTTTTTCCTCCCATTTCAGTGTCACTGTTTGAAGACTTGGCCATGTACGGCATGTCGAAGTGAGGGCCCCCTGTCCTCATGATGGGCTCTGCGATGCAGGGCCTATTCCTACGCCACTGCATATTCGTATTTCGTTGTTAGGTTTTGATGAGACATATACCCTATTGGTTGCCCCCATGTGGTTGGCCCACTACCCCGTTCGATTAGATCAGTTTCTTCCATCCACTTCAGTCTGTTTTCCTCTTTTTCACATAAATCAAATAGTATCTGATATCTTGCGTTTACACTTGGAGGTATTGATTCAGCCATTTCTATTTTTGCTTGGAAGTTATTTAGTTTTCCAATTCCTTGTGTGACTTGCAAGAATTCTTTCAGAAGTTCTTCAAATTCTGCATTGTTTCTGGGCTTAGTGTTTTCCATCTTCATTGCGTTTATAGTGACAATTCTCCGCTTGACATAGCTCAATAATGGGATCCAGTATTATCTCATGGGATCATGTAAAAGTATGGTACATGCCATGTGATCTGATTTCACAGTTGCTTCAAATTTTCTCAAGACATGTAAATTTTACTCAGTCGCCCCACTGTTGTATTCTTAATGTCGACTGCTTAGTTTAGTTGTTGGGAAATGTTTCAAAAATATTTAGTTTATAGTTTAGTTTAGTACCAGGGAAACAGCAAAGGCAGAGACTTGTAGCTGAAGAGAAAAAGTAAACAGGGGAAGACAAGGGAAAGGGGGGGGGGGGAGGGGGGACAGGAGGATTACAGGTAGTGCATATATTTGTCGAGGGCTGCCTTAAATTTGTCTGTGGTGGTTGCCAAATGCACCTCATCGGGGAGAGCGTTCCATTCATTGATGAAGTGTATTTGCTGCTAAGGTTTCAATTCTAGTTGCCGTATCAATCATTACTGTTTAGATCACTAAAAACAGGCAGACGCCGATCACAGTGGTATAGAATATACATTGTGAGGAAAATATTACACTTTACAACCAGCTGAGAACTCGATACATTGTTCGTTTTGAAATTTCAGAGAAATCTTGCTTCTACGGAAAAGCCAAAAAAAAATAATAATAACCACGATTACAAAATTAATAATCTGACGATCGTGGAGCTCCCCTTGGTGTCGAATTCGGAGGTCAGTTCAGGATGTTCGAGGACATCTATGCAGTCGTAGGTCGAGCATAGTTTGAGTGAAGAAGCACTGAAGTTTTATTCCAAGCAATGGAGTGTTTGATTTTTTGTTGCGCTGTGAAACACCATTCCACTAAGTCTTTCTCCATGTTGGATGACTGCCACGTTGTTCTTGGATCCTAACATCCAGTTGCCTTTCGGTTTCCCCAATATATACTGCGTCGCAGCTCAGGCATGGTACCTGATGAACAACTCGGCTGAGAGATTTCAAATCTTAAGGTGTTGAATAAGGTTATAAGATTTGTCAACAACTGCTAGTGAAGGATGGGGGTGAAGAGTTGGAGTCCTAACCCAACTCCTGGTTGGGTAACTGGGACTTTGGATTTGGAGGTTGGTGTATTCTGGAATTCTGGTGGCATGCTGTCTACCAATGGTTCACACCTCTTGAATCCCTTTAGTTGTACTTACTGGCTACTTGGGCCTCCGCTGTGCTTGGTTGTATGTAGTGCCGCAACTAGCCTTTTTCAAGGAGGGGTGCAAAGACAAAATGGTAGGCTCCTCGTCAACAAGTAAACAAATTTAGGACAAAGTGACTCTCAACTGTGACCAAAAATATAGTGAATTGTGACTCATTTAGGTTCCCCGAGTCGTGAATTTTGGGTCTTCTGCCTCCTGGGCCCGGGAGCCTTGCACCCTTTACACCACCGCTAATTGCAGCACTAGTTGTATGGCCCACCTGTCAGATGGTGCCACTTGAGCTAATAAAGGTCAGTACTGGCAAAGTCCAGTGCTGCTCTCTGAGTCATTCAGCCCCTGACTATTTCATGAACCACACGCACTGGGAAGGGGCTCATATCCTCTCACCGGTGGCTTAGTGTAGCTAACATAGCAGAGGTGGGGGCACTCTTCGTTTCAGATCTGGATCTCAGCAGCTTTTTATTTTTAATTAGGAGGGGACCTGCTATTTACTCCTTGTCAGCTGAGAATGAATCCTGGAAACAGCAATCCGGAAGGTCTTGGAAAGTTGTAGATCAAGGAAGTCTTTCTCTGCCCATGTGCAAAAAAATAAATAACTTCCTTCCTAGGCTTGCTCGTTTCGTTGCCATCAATTACGTCATGGCCCATCCAGATTTTAAATGAAAGAACTGGATGTTCCAATAGTGTGAACATACAAGGAAACGGTATTCATCGTATCTCACTGTACGAATGTCGACACAAAACAGCTTTGAAAAAAAACACATATTTGAACGTTTTTTAAATTCGAAACGCAAATTTAAAATCAACCTTGTGCTTTCATCAAAAATGAGTAACATTTCCCTCACAACTGATAAATCCGAGTGGTGGTTGGGAGTGGGAGGGGGGGGGGCATTTAACTTGGTTGTGGGAGATCATCCACAAGCGGTCTCAATAAGCATAAGAAAAAGCTTACTTTATTTTGGTTGTGGGGGAGGGGTGGGGGAGGGGTGGGAGAGGGTTCACATTATTTTTGGACTTTGAGTTGAGGAGGGGGAACTCAAGATTTTTTTCAGGATATGAACCGGGGGGGGGGGAGGAATCATCGAAAATTTGGTGGTCACATCCCATTTTTCATATCCTCTATACACCCTCCACCACCCCCACAACCTTTCAAATCAGGAGTCAAGAGGCGCAGGAGAGAGGCAGCTAAGAGCTAAAACAAAGAGTCATGGCTTTGCCTTCGGATTTGCTTTGACTGTGTGTGGGGGGGGGGGGG
>JAHWFP010108460.1:6051-16803 GCA_023313725.1 Lithobius niger
TGGCCAGGTTCACGAAAAATATTTTTTACTTCGAGATTTATCACCTGCAAACTTTGTGTCAGACACAACGAGCATCCGTACTCGAGCATCCGTAACATTTCGAGCGTGTGCTTGTGACAAATTCGTGCTGGAGCTTGTAAAATAAGAAGGGTGCGTTGTACCCCCATACAATTTTAAGCTTTTGAAGAGGATGTCAATGAGAAACTGAAGTGCTCACAACTTTAAATATAATGAAAATAATTAAAAACAACACACTAGAACTACGTGTCGCCCGTAGTGTAGCCCTTGGTCACAACCACAGGAAACAGTGAAATTCCTTAATTGCATATATCTGCGTGACACAAGAATTTTTTGAAGAAAAAATTATGTAAGTGGTTGTTAGATATAAGTAGAACCTTCAACGCACTAACGTGTTTTTAGGGAGCGTTCACAAATTACGTAACACTTATTTCTAGCAATTTAGACCTCCCCCGTCCGCGCCCTCCTTTTTAACACCAGTTTAGAAAAAAATAATTTTGCGAAAGGTAGTGTATTGTATAACACTTCGTCATATTCTCCCCCTCCCTATCGTAAGCGATGGTAACACATTTACTCAACCCCATTCCCCCACCAGGTGTTAAGTAATTTCTGAATTATTGACATGGTCTCGAAGCCAAGAGGATGTAAAGATCGAATCGCATCACTAACCAAATTATCGTCTGAAAAATCCGTCGAAACTAATTGTAAGAATAAAACTGGTAAAATGGTTCCAAAGTAAAGAAAAAATATATGGGAAAGAAACGAAGACTCTGAAATAAAATTCTCAGGGAAAAAATCTTGAGAATTTGATAAGAATTTATTAATATGCAAGAACTAAGAATAAAACTTAGTAAAAATAATCACACCATTCAAGAAATAAGTTTATAGTCTTCGTGATAAGGATGCGGAAGTCTTCAAAATTTCATGTCATCTAAATCTAAAATGTAGTAAACTGGCTACATCTAAAAATCCGAACGATAGTTGGACGTAGGTCTGAATAGAAATACGTTCAAGAACTATTTCTACTGAGAAAATGCGTGATTGGCGGTGGTTTCTGATGTTATATGAATTTGAAACAAAAATAATAATGGTGCAAGAAAGAACTGCCAAGTTTCACCCACTCAAAGTAGTGATATCAGAACAAAAATGGCTGTCACCAAGTTGCAACATAAGTTGCCAAGCTAATCCCACCGACTATTAGATAAAACACTAAATGAAGAACCTGACCATTGCTACAATCCGTAGCACGGGTCAAATTTTTCTTTTAACGTATGAAGTTAAAGTCGGTGGGATTAGCTTGGCAACTACAGTCGTAACTTGGTGGCAGGCACCTTTGTTCTGATATCACTACGTTGATTACCTGAAACTTGGCGGGTTCTATCACCCTTGTTAGTTTTGTTTCAGATACCACGTATTTTTTTTATGGTGGCATCCACTGGGCTGTTGCTGCTCGCTTTGCTCGTGTTCCCCTGACAAAGTGTGCGTTGTGCGTTGAAACTTAGTGTTTTGCCGTTCTGTGGATGGCCGGTAAAGGGTTACTGTGGCTTCGAATTGGGAAGAGAAAGAGTTATTAACCCTTTAATGCCCATATCAAATTGGCTTTATTTTTTAAACTCATGATGGTTGGGTCGGTCGTGGGATTCCAACCGGCAATCGCTGGGTTTGGAGATGAGGATACTGATCACTGGGCTGTTGCTGCTCGCTTTGCTCGGGCACCCTCACAAAGCTCGCGTTGTGCATTGAAACTTAGTTTTTTGCCCTTCAGTGGCCGTGCAATATATTGGACGTTGGGCAGTAAAGGGTTAAATTCTACTGTGGAGATCAAGAACAAGTTTCTTTCTCTCCTTGTATATCTCCTTGTAAAGTCAAGCTCGGCTGAGGTCTGAAACCAGGGTCCGCACTGGTAGTGCCATGGTTTCAATGCCCAACTAGGCTGCTTGAACACCTAGGTTCGATTCCCAGTCCAGGCAGTCGTCTTTTCTTTCTCAGATTAAACTGTCTTGTATTCTCACAGAGCCAGTCTTTAATGTAGATTGTGTACTTCGTGAACTAAAAAAAAGTACGAAACTGTCGTTTTTCGTCCCTCAATGAACTGTGGTTAGAGCTGTAAGTTTGCCGCGATCCCAGCGGAAGCCATGGCACCAGAAGGAGAGAGAGACAATTTTGCTAGGTAATTCCAATAGGAAATTCCTAGGATGTTTTACATGCTACAATCGACACGAGCAGGAGGCGTCACAGGGCCCTTCTCTTCCCGAAAATACCAGGGGTGGATGATTTCAGCATCGAAGCCTGGACATCTTGCAAATGAAATAGTAGTGCTAACCATTAGGCTACGTTGCCCCATACTGTGGTTAGAGCGGTAAATCAAAAGATGTGTTGTGTGTTCGTAAAACTAACTTATGATATATGATATAGGTCATTTTTTATTGTATAAGAACCGGGGTAGCTTTCCTTATGTAAGCCTTAGCATGAACTTCATGTTAAACGTCAAACTTTGAACTCCTATAGATTTCCCCAGAATTTACATAGAGCAACGAAATTCGGTATTTGGGGCCGTGTCACAACTATTTCACTGCAGTGCAAATATTATTTGTTATCAATGGAACCGTTTGGCGTCCACAGTATGTCCATTTCTTGTTGTTGTTCTTGTTGATGTTGGGACTCTTTGCCCTCATCTGGATATCGAACCACTGAACCGATTTTCAAGTTCTATAGCCTGAAAACGTAGGTATGGACAAGGCCTAAGGCCTTCCGCATGCTATTTTAATGTAATATCAATATTCTTGTGACGAAAGCCACATGGGCTAGAAACTTTGCTCTCACCCAGAGATTGAACCAATGAACCGATTTTCTATTCTATAGCTTAAAATATTGGTATTAACATAGACCCATGTCATACTAGATGCATTTTTTTTAATTGGGTCGGTTGCAGGATCCGAACAATGCAGCATTCATTGAGTTTGTAAACGAGGACGCCGACCACTAAGCTGCTGCTTCTTGCTTTGCTCGAAGACCCCTCACAAAACTGGCGTTGCACGTTGACACTTAGTTTTTCCGTTCAGCAGAGATCCTATATATTTGTTTTTTGCCAGTAAAGGGTTACTGCGGCTTCTAATGGGGAATAGAAAAAGGGTATAAACAATTTAATGCCCATGTCGAACTGGCTTTATTTTTTTAAAATTCCCATTGTGTCGTTTGCGGTATTCAAACCGTCATTCACTGGGTTTGGAGACTAAGAAAATGACCATAAGGCTGTTGCTGCTCGCCTAGCTCGGGGACCCATTACATATCTCGCGTTGAGCATTGAAACTTAGTTTGTTGCCTTTCAGTAGCCGTCCAATATATTGAACGTTGGGCAGCAAAGGGTTAAATTCTAGTGTGGAGGTCAAGAAACAAGTTTATTTCTCTCCTTGTATATTTGTATGGCCAGAGAACAGTTGAAAAGCTCAAGCTTGGGTGAGATCTAAAACCAGGGTCGGCACCGGTAGAGCCATGGTTTCAGTGCCCAGCTAGGCTGCTTGAACACCTACGTTCAATCCACAGTCCGGGCAGTCGTCTTTTCTCTATCAGATTAATCTGTCTTGCATTCTCACAGAACCAGTCTTTAATGCAGATTGTGTGCTTCGTGAACTAACAAAACAGTACCTTGCCAAGGTGATCTCGAGACTAAGGGAAACTGTTGTTTTTCATCCCTCAATGAACTGTGGTTAGAGCTGTAAGTTTGCCGCGATCCCAGAAGGAGAGAGGGACAATCCCAGAGGTGGAGAAGGACAATTTTAATAGGTGATTCCAATCGGAAATTCCTAGGATCTTTTACATGCCACAATCGACATGAGCAGGAGGTTTCCCGAAAATATCAGGGGTGGCTGAGGTCAGGATCGAACCCAGAACCAATTACACATGAAACGGTCGTGCTAATCATTAGGCTACCTTGCCCCATACTGTGGTTAGACCGGTAAATAAAAAAACGTGTTGTGTCTTCGTAAAACTATCTTTAAAATTATGACATATGATGTAGGCCATTTTTTACTATACAAGAACCGCGATAGCATTCCTTATGTAAAACCTCAGCATGAACTTCATGTTAAACGTCAAACTTTGAACTCCTATAGTTTTCACCAGAATTTACATAGAGCAACGAAATTCGGTATTTGGGGTCGTGTCATAACTATTTCCCTGTATTGCAAATTTTATTAACAATGGAACCGTTTGGCGTCCACAGTATGTCCATTTCTTGTTGTTGTTCTTGTTGATGTTGGGACTCTTTGCTCTCATCCGGATATCGAACCACTGAACCGATTTTCAAGTTCTATAGCCTAAAAACGTAGGTATGGACAAGGCCTATGGCCTTCCGCATGCTATTTTAATGTAATTTCAATATTCTCGTGACGAAAGCCACATGGGCTAGAAACTTTGCTCTCACCCAGAGATTGAACCAATGAACCGATTTTCTATTCTATAGCTTAAAATATAGGTATTAACATAGACCCATGTCGAACTAGATGCATTTTTTTTAATTGGGTCGGTTCCAGGATCCGAACCAGTATTCGTTGAGTTTGGAGACGAGGACGCCGACCACTGAGCTGCTGCTTCTTGCTTTGCTCGGGGACCCCTCACAAAGCTTGCGTTGCACGTTGACGCTTATTTTTTTTTGTTTTTCTGTAGCCGTCCAATGTATTGGAAGCTGGGCAGTAAAGGGTTACCGTGGCTTCGAAATGGGAAAAGAAAATGAGTTATTAACCCTTTAATGCCCATGTCGAGCTGGTTTCATTTTTTAAAAGTCTGAGTCGATAGCAGCATTCGAACCAGCATTCACTGGGTTTGGAGACGAGTACTCTTGCTACTGGACTGTTGCTGCTCGTTTTGCTCGGGGAACCCTCACAAAGCTCGCGTTGCGCGTTGAAATTTAGTGTTTTGCCGTTCTGTGGTTGGGCAGTAAAGGGTTACTGTGGCTTCGAATTGGAAAGAGAAAGAGTTATTAACCCTTTAATGCCCATATCAAATTGATATTTTTTAAAACTCATGATAGTTAGGTCGGTTGTGGGATTCAAACTGGCAATCGCTGAGTTTGGAGATGATGACGCTGATCACTGGGCTGCTGCTGCTCGCTTTGCTCGGGGGCTCCTCACAAAGCTCGCGTTGCGCGTTGACACTTAGTTTCTTTTCGTTCAGCATCCAACTGGAGCTTCGAATGGGGTAGAGAAAATGGGTATTAACCCTTTAATGCCCATGTCAAACTGGCTGCATTTTTTAAAGTCCTATTGTGTCGTTCGCAGGATTCAAATCGTCATTTACTGGGTTTGGAGACTAGGACGCTGACCATTGTGCTGTTGCTGCTCACTTTTCTCGGGGTTTCCTCACAAAGCTCGTGTTGTTCGTTGATACTTAGTGTTTTGCCGTTCTGTAGCCGTTCCAATTTATTGGACGTTGGACAGTGAAGTGTCACTGTGACTTCGAATGGGTTAGAGTGAAAAGAGTTATTAACCCTTTAATGTCCATATCAAATTGGCTTTATTTTTTTAACTCATGATAGTTGTGTCGGTCGCGGGATTCGAACCGACATTCTCTGAGTTTGGAGATAAGGATGCTGACCACTGAGCTGCTGCTGCTCGCTTTGCTCGGGGACCCCTCAAAAAGCTTGCGTTGCACGTTTACGCTTATTATTATTGTTTTCCTGTTCTGTAGCCGTCCAATGTATTGGACGTTTGGCAGTAAAGGGTTACTGTGGCTTCGAATGGGGAAGAAAATGAAGAGTTATTAACCCTTTAATGTCCATGTCGAATTGGCTTTATTCTTTTAAACTCATGATAGTTGGGTCGGTCGCGGGATTCACACCGATTTTCTCTGGGTTTGGAGATGAGGACGCTGACCACTGTGCTGCTGCTGCTCGCTTTGCTCGGGGCCCCTCACAAAGCTGGCATTGCACGTTGACACTTAGTTTTTCCGTTCAGCAGCAATCCTATATATCAGTTTTTTGGCAGTAAAGGGTTACTGAGGCTTCTAATGGGGAAGAGAAAAAGGGTATAAACAATTTAATGCCCTTGTCGAACTGGCTGCATTTTTTAAAATACACATTGTGTCGTTAGCGGTATTCAAACCGTCATTCACTGGGTTTGGAGACTAGGAAAATGACCATTGGGCTGTTGCTGCTCGCCTTGCTCGAGGACCCCTCACAAAGCTCGCGTTTTGCATTGAAACTTAGTTTTTTGCCCTTCAGTGGCCGTCCAATATATTGAACGTTGGGCAATAAAGGGTTAAATTCTACTGTGGAGATCAAGAAGCAAGTTTCTTTCTCTCCTTGTATATTTGTATGGCCTGACAACAGTTGAAAAGCTCAACCTCAGCTGAGGTCTGAAACCAGGGTCCGCACCGGTAGTGCCATGGTTTCAATGCCCAGCTAGGCTGCTTGAACACCTAGGTTCGATTCCCAGTCCAGGCAGTCGTCTTTTCTTTCTCAGATTAAACTGTCTTGTATTCTCACAGAGCCAGTCTTTAATGTAGATTGTGTACTTCGTGAACTAGAAAAAAAGTACCTTACAATGTGATCTCGGGAAAAGGGAAACTGTCGTTTTTCGTCCTTCAATGAACTGCAGTTAGTCATCGAAAGTCCAAGATGGCGCAGAGTCTACTAGCACCCATATTCTCGTCGAAAGTCCTTCACGACGCTTTCATCCCATACCCATGAGCACTCGTCGAAAACCCAAGATGAAGCCGTTTTTCCGTTATTCATCGACCTCTTCGGCTGACCTCCGTGTGTTCCCCGCATCGTGTCGCCTCTCCGTCGTGACTGCCGCCTGATTGCCTGTGCATCATTGCCACCCCTACGACTTCTGCTTATCGACCGTCGGCAACTGCATTCCCCACCTAACTGGAATCCCCTGCTCTCTATCGCCGAGTTTCGTCGTTTTCCCGTCAACGCACCTTGTAACCGTCTTCTGCCGCTCATCACTTTCATTAACGTTCGCTGCTTTCACCTCTTTCGTCGCTTTCATCCAAGACGGCGTCACATCACTTGCATCGCTTTCGCCACTTTCACCCCTTTCGTCGCTTTCATCCTTCGTCACTTTCATCCAAGACGGCGTCACATCACTTGCATCGCTTTCGCCACTTTCACCCCTTTCGTCGCTTTCATCCTTCGTCAGTTTCATCCAAGATGGCATCACACCACTTGCATCGCTTTCGCTGCTTTCATCACTTTCATCACCGCTCATCAGATTTCAGCCTGACCCAATCCTCATGTCCATTAAGTCACTCGCTTGTCAAAGCCTACTATCTCTCTGCTTGTGACAGCTACTCGACCTTCTATCAAGGCTTGCTGTCCCTCATTCACGTCTCCAGCAGCCATTCGAACCCATTGGCAACGAGCCTGCTGTCCCTTATGTTCGCTGTAACAGCCACTCAACCTTCTGTCAACTCACCTGCTGTCCCTCATTTTCGTCTGTAACAGCCATTTCAACCCTTATCAACGGGCTTGCTGTCCCTCATCTCCGCTTGTGACAGCCACTCGACCTTCTATCAACGCCTGCTGTCCATCATTTACGTCTTCAGCAGCCATTCGAACCCATGGTCAACGAGCCTGCTGTCCCTCATCTTCGCTGTAACAGCCACTCAACCTTCTGTCAACTCGCCTGCTGTCCCTCATTTTCGTCTCTAGCAGCCATTATAACTCTTTGTCAATGGGCCTGCTGCCCCTCATCTTCGCTGTGACAACCACTCAACCTTCTATAAACACGCCTGCTGTCCCTCATTTTCGTCTGTAGCAGCCATTCGAACCCTCTGTCAACGTGCCTGCTGCCCCTCATCTTTCAGCTGGAACAGCCACACAAACCCCCCGTATTGTTGACCCTGCTGTCCCTCGTATTTCGTCAGTGATAGCCACTCATACCTTCTGTCGACGTGCCTGCTACGCAATTCAACCCTAACTCGACTTCAATCTAAATGCATCGACATTTATCAACCCATCATAATCCACGGCTTTTGTCGATCCCTCGTTGACACGTTAACTGCTCCAACAACACAGTTCACTTGTGTGCCACCTCCTTCCTCTGGCACTCGTTCCCTACTTGGGCTTATTGCATCCGCTGGCAACTGTGAAAACATCCTTCTGCACGATGCTTTGTGTTCTCCGTCACTGCTTCTACATGTGGAATCTTCATGTCAAAACAGATCCATTACACTGCCTCGTCTCATGTCGTTCAACCTGTAATCCGAGCTTCCATGGATTTTTCGCTTACAACACCCATCACAGGCCTTTGTCATGTGGTGCTGCACTATGGCGTCACACTGATTCGCGCTCGTGCCCTGCTCCTTAAACCTTACATGGTCCGCCATCCGCCTGTCAATGTCGCCGCTTGTAAGACCCAACGCTGACACAGTCAGTCAATCGCCATGGGGAGCCCGCTCCCAACTTCTTGAATGTTCTGGAGCCTTGCCTCCCATATCGAATGTTACCTTAACAAATTAAACGATTATGACATCCCCCCCCCTTACGGCAATGAATGAACCACGGCCGACGTCACCAACACTTAACGTCCTGGAATTGCAGCCCGCTTCATTGCACTCACTTTGTTCTGCACCTAGTGGCTAACAAGGCTGTCCATGCCCTGGCTTACATCACCACTACAGCAGCTTACATCCGGCAGTTAGGTGAAGTTTGATCCTGATCCTCCCAGGTGACCTCCGCTGTTAAGCATCCCACGCTACTATTTCATGCCTTACACCCGTCATCGCCCTTTCGGTCACGAAGATCATTCACCAAGCCCACGACAGCCTCACAGGTTCAACACTGACATCAACACCGCCTTAACTGCACATTGATTCGGGTCACTTACAATTACTGATGTTTCACAATCCAATCTCCATCGCTGTACATCCATATGCTGAGTCATGGAAGAACCCAACCGTCTTCACAAATCTCCTTCTTGACTTGACATGAAGACGGACTACATCGTCTGGTTTTGTGTGACAGCCATTTGTGTCATCCACTCTCCCCTGAAGACGTTAGCTGAACCCATCTCTAACACCACTCTGACCAACCACATCTTGACATTGGACCAACACTCCGATTATCTCCCTTACCTTTAACCACAATGGTTTTCTGGCAATTCTGTTCGACCAGCCAACTTGTCAACAGCTTTGCGTCGCAACTCTTTTCTCTGACGATCGCCACGCATCTTGGAAATCAACCTACCCCATGTTCATGCCCTTACTCGTCATATTATCAACCATGTAAGCCCATCTTACCGCCAACACTACTTTCACTGCTCTTCGAACATACACCCCTTCAGCTTGTAATCCTTACTGGCTTTTCAACTTGATACCTGCTACACCACATCCTGTGACTTCTTGTCAATCTTCCTGACAACGCCGCCACACTTGTTTACCGCCACTTACGGTCCCTCATAAACCTAGACTCCACCTTGCCCTTTCCAACAGACTACCATGCATCATGTGCTGTTTCCAACCTATGGGAGTACATTCGGCTGTTCGCCACTCTCACTTATTGCCCATCAACATGTTTCCAATGTATAACCCGCAATTATACACCACCATCGGATCTTGCCCACTAAGTGCTCCCTTCAGTGACTCGTCAGTTCTGCGGAAAGCAATTCGTCACCGTCTTGACCTTAATGTTAAAGAACAATCTCGCCTTAGGAAAAATTGTGCCCCTGTTGCATCTCATATCCAACACCTGGAACTGAAACTTACAAACGCTGAAAAAAAAATCATTTCTGCCTCCATACTTAACATCGAGAATTTAACAGCGAGTAATAATCACCTTCGTCGAAGAGCCGAACTAGAGGATGCCAGATTCCAACGACTATCACCACTTCCAAACACTGTCCAACGCCAATCGATCTTCAAGATTCATCGGGCTCAACCCCCAATCAGACCTAAACTCACACTGTCTCATCATTCAGCCCATACCACTTCAACCCCCTTACACCAACCGTCATTAAACCAATTTCTAACCAATCACCTTCTACACCACCCAGGCTCCTTGACCTCATGCGTCAAGAACACTGTGCCATCACTCAAGGCGAATCAGGCGAGTGGATCAAGGCGAATCAGGCTATGCCTCCTGAAAAATATGTTCCCCGCCAAATATGACAATGGGATAACACGCCCTACTTTCAACCCGCCAAAAGTGTAATGAGAAAAACTCTCTCCAACGCACCCGCTAACTACCATGCATCACCTACAGATCTAAAGAAAAGGGCTATTCATTTTCATTCACCTCCACACCATAATCACTTCACAGATTTTCCATCAAAACAATCTCATCTGGATCCTGGCCGGGATGACCCTTCACATGTTATTCACTACAGGAAATTCTATGTGATCTGACATTCCATTTTTCCACCACACCTTAAATCTCACCATCAAAATCATCAATCAACTTCACTCATCATTACCAAAGTAATTCTCTTTTCCATTTGTTTTTAATACATATTCATGGAAATCTTCCCACTGCAGTTGCCCTTGCGGCTCTTTCTGCTGAGATTGTGCGACAGATTGTGTTCCATCATCCTATCCCCAACACAATCCAGGACCCAGCTCACGCCCTTGGGAACCCGTCATGATGGTGCCCGCCACCTATACTGACGAGGTCAACTGTACATGCAACTAAATTTACACGAAGTGGATATTTTCTGACCGGCAAGTATAAAGCCAATTTTACCTGGGGGGAGGTCAAAATTGGTTTCTATTGCCTAAAGAAAATATACACTACCT
>JAHWFP010108461.1:0-54544 GCA_023313725.1 Lithobius niger
AAAGGCAACGTAAACAGTTTTGCATCTGTATTTAGTTACTTGTTAAAAATGTACACGGATAAAAATTGACGATTATTAATTGAAATAATCAAATGTACAGTTACGAAAATTGCATCCGTTGTAAGTGCTGTTGTGCTTTACGTTTTAATATATACATGATTCGTAAAGCACAACAGCACTTTAAACAGATGCAATTTTCTCAACTGTACATTTGATGATCAATTAAAAATCATCAATTTTTGTCCGTGTACCTTTTAACAAGTCAGGTGTAACTTCAATCATATAACCCCCTTTTTTTTACGGCACACTTTACGTTTTTGTTTGTAATCCGTGTACCTTTTTTACGTCTATGGCGTCGCGCAACAAAGGTGTATGCATGCAGTCGATTGTTGCTGCCCACTTTGAAACAATTCAACTCAGCCATGAAAGCCTGCATTTACGAAATAAATACGCCATTCTATCGTTTCTAGCTGCCAATAACAACGGAGCTTAGTTTGGTTTAAATCTATATGCGATTAGCTAAAACACGGATTCTTTCAATTCAATTATTTATTTCCGGAGCCATGACCGGAAGTCAGACGCCCCTTACAGAGTTAGCAACAAATCAAAAACCAAAACACTTAAACTATGCACCAAATCTCAACTCATACTCAACTCAAATCTCAACAATAAAACATGCATGTCAAAATGGATGTAATTGCCCTTTAAGTATTGCCATGACAATCGGTTAATTAAGAATCAAAGGGTGATAATTCGTTAGTTAGGATTAGGAGTCCGACACAATGGCGTAGTTTAGATATTCCAGAAATACTTTCGAAGAAAAAATAAATGCGAATATTTTTAAACACCATTTTTGCGCTAGCGGCAAACCACCGAGTCACGAAGTGTAGCAAGTCCCTGACAAAAATGGGAAAACATTGCTACCATCCCAACAAACTTCCTGCGTGCAGCATTCCGCATTGTCCTTCTTTTGAGGTGAAGCCCTAACCAGACTGGCTGCTCGCGGCTGCCCGCCGACGCACTATGGTGTAAAAACGACTTCAATATTCGCCCTTAACGCAACACCAACCACACAATTGATGCAAGTTTGACCTTGTAGGCACGTAGTCACGCATAGCTTCGCACGAAATTTTCTTCTGTCTGGAGAGGCCTTGAAGTTCCACGCAGCAAATTTTAAAGCCAATTTATTGTCGAGGGGTCCACCGAAACGGGTGGAAAACTAACAAGTACTCAGCCTTACAGTTGGGATGGGAAGTGCATTCAATTTATGACGCAGACATTTTAAAGAACTCATCAAAGGAATAATAAGTTGGAGGCAACTTACTTTATAGAAGACGCCCAAGACGGCAAGTGCGTCATTTTTGCCGGATCCCACCGCTTCCGGAAGGTCCTTGTACTTATTGTTGTAATGAACCATGTGCAGCTGAAACAAAACCATCCATGATCAGGGATTGAAGGCAAAATTATCCAATGACGTTGAGCTTGAAGTAGTGGTTGACCGAAACCAATTTTTTCACTTTCGGTCGTAACCGAAACCACTGCCAAAAAACCAGTGATTTGGTTTCGGCCGAAACCACTACCGAAACTGGAATCAAAACCTAACCTGAAAAGTATCAATTTTAATAATTTGACAAACAGCAGGAATAATATCATAAAATCATGAATGTGTGGCCTCCCCCCCACCCCTCCAACAAAAATAATGTTTTAGAATTGAAAAAAAAACAAAAAAAAAAAACTTATCAGTCTTGCTACAAGACTTCAGGACTTTCGTTTGCATTTTTTTTTCCACTACTCATTTTTTATTTTAAAAATAGTCTTATTTTTTTCGTGTCAATCCAGAGCATGGACAAAGGCTTTTCATCAGTAAGTAAGAGCTTTGCTTGAAAACATAAATAAAGACTAATTAAAGCACAAATACCCTCCAGTGCAACGAAACCATTTAAATATTTTGATTTAGATTAAAAAAAAAATTGTATTTATTATTGATGGGCATAGCAGATGCTAGCCGGATCGGTGATGGTGCCCCCTGGATGTCACCCGACTAGGCTACAGCCTTGTAGTCTGTACGGAAATTGGATACTGCCAGGAGGTAGAAGTGGTTTCGGCTTCACCGAAACTGAAGCATAGGATTCAGCCGAAATCGAAATCGTAACCGAAACCAGTTCGTCGGTTTCGGCCGAAACCGAAACCGAGCTATTAACTTCATGACCGAAACCAGAACCGAAACCGAAAATTTGCTGGTTTCGGTGCTGAAACCAAAACCGAAATTCGGTCGACCTCTCTCTTAAAGCAATAATCAACTACTTCCGACAAGTACGATTAAATGATATGATACGTCATACGTCAATCGCCGAAATGCGAGATTTGTGAAAGGTTCGTTGGGCACCCGAACAAATTACAGACTAGTGGAAGCTTGGACTAACTACTCTCTTCCAGATGGACGAGTTGTAGTACGTACCACAGCCGGCACATAAAGCCTGTGCGCCAGATACTGTTAGGAGACTGGCAGCGCCACCAAAGCGTTATAGAGATTAAAACTATTTAGCATAACACAAATTGATAATGATAATTGAAATTGATAAATTAATTCTTTAAAAAGTATAAGTCAGATCACTGGGGACATTAAAATAATTTTAAGATAAATCAGAACTCACTTATCAAGCTTTTATTTTTAATCCAATGTTCAATTTTAAAATGGTTGTAGAGATCAGTGGTGCTAAGTATAACACGTGTTTTTGTGTTCCGAGAAGTGTGTTGAGCGGCCATTTAGGCTGAATCTTCTTACCCGGTTCACATTTCTTGCAACGAACGGCATTAGGTTTGTATCGAACACAGAATAAGTTCAACTTCGGATGTTGCCCACATACGAGTATTTCGTCAATTTTCGAAGGTATTGTCACCTCCATGTTTGGTTTCAAGTTTCGCTTGTCGTCTTGTTGCCCGAAAGAATTTCGAACTAGCGCTGCGATCGGCCGGAACACATTTCGAGCTTACGTTCATCTCGAAGAGAGTTGATAGTCCAAGGTGTAAGTGCGTTGGAGCGGAACATAGCCAGTTCAACCACAATGACAGACGTACAGCAGCACTGAAAATGCCCATGCCTCCGATTGGGAACTCTGGCCACGAAAAAGACTCAGTCGTAGCATCTTCCTGCAAACATCTTGGTTTATTCGGTCAGGCAAAGTCAACTTTCAATTCGTACTGTAAGCGGACGGGAGATTACGCTCGTCGCGCGTCCTCCAACCAAAACCACGAGAGTGAGAGAGCTCGCAGTCTGGGGACAACAGTCCCAGCGAGGAGGGCGGCTTGGGAGGAGACGCTACCTTGCGACATTCTCCCCTCCCCCAAAAATGGCCTTCGGACATTTGCCAGGAAAACATCTGCCACGCCAGACTGGCAACCAACCAACGAAAGACCAATCGTATTTCAGAATGTGATCATCTTGAACAGTGATGTTGTAAAATCCAGGATCAGTCCACATCACGTATCATTTATCTGTATTTCAGATATTATGTCATCATTGAATGTTGTGGTTAAAGTGGCGTCATTTTATTTTAGATGATCGCGTAAAATCATCACGTTGTAGAGGTGTTTGTGAAGACAAACAGCGTTAAGAAAAGCGTCGAAGTTGTCTTCTTCCGCCATCTTATTTTTCTCTTAGCGGAGTACGCACCGACAATGATCTACTGTTTGAGGATTGGTTGTCATAGTGACGGTCACGTTGGTCGGTTCGTTTGTAGAAGTTGTTGCGGGCTATGAGGGATCTTCCCTGGCAACCGTCGAAAATGATCTTAAGTTGACATAATCGTTGGCTAAATTCGTACGCAAAATTACCGTCGATGACGTCAAATTTATGATATTTTCGAAGTTGACGAGCAACGAGTCCCAGGTCTCCAAGCCAAACATGTGCGAGATCGAATCACGTGTGGAACTTATGGGAAAAACGACCCCAACAGTATTAGTATTGGTTTCTAACAAGTAAAAAAAAAACACCTATAACATCTACAAGTGGTCACTACGTTTGCATGACCACGTCGAAGCACCTCAGAGGGATGCGCATCGCGGCCTTGTGACCTCTGTGGACCTTGTAAACACCTTTTCGTTGCGCTTTCTCCTATCTGGCTATATAGAACCAAAGTGCTTCACGGAGGTGGATCAGCTGTCTGAAGCGCTTCGTCTTTATTCATGTAACATACAATCCCATTGCGACTTTGGACGAATGCCTGATAAAGATGGCGGACACAGTTGCGGCACCCACGAAATTATTGGTAAATAAACTGAAAATAGTTTACTCCATGCAAAGGGTAGAGCAGCATGGAACGTGCCCACTGCTTGCTAAAGGGATGGCAGGTAGGGAAGGTTTTCTGATGGCACCGGCCGAACTGCCATAGCTAACGGAATGGCCCTAATCGCAGTCTTTTGAGTGTCGTAAACAGGTGCCGTTTTTTGATACGCATTTCAAAGCGTATCGTTAAAATGCGCTTTCTTGTTGCCATGTAAACGTAGTGAGTGTGGGGCGTCAGACGAACGTCTAACTGGAAAATCGTCTAATGGGATACTTGTCTACTATCTGCATAAATAAAAAATCTGGAAAATCGCCTAAACGGAATGTCGTCTAATGGAAAATGATCTAAACAAAATATCGTCTAACTGGATAAACGTCTAACTGCGGTTTCTGGTGTTATATGTATAGCCGCAGCGAGCGAGGCAGGGAAATTAGACGATTTTCCATTATACGATTTTCCTGTTAGACGACTTTTCCGTTAGACTGTTATACGGTATACGTTCTTCCAATTATGCGATTTTCCAGTTAGACGATTGTCCCACGCCCCTTAAGTGTTACACCCATAAATTTGGTTTGTGGAAAGGGGGAAAAAAATGAAATTTAAAATGCTTCAAGTCCCTGAAGCATTGTTATGCTATTGAAATATTTGCAAATTTATAACATTTCTTAATTTGCAAATTTATTAATATTAAATTATTAATATTAAATTATTAATATTAATTTTAAATTTAAATTTAAATCAATTTTAATTAATTTTCATTTTAATTACAAAATTTAAAAATTTAAAATTATTTATTAATATTAATTCATTAATATTTGCAAATTTATAATTTTTTCAACTGAAAGAAATGCCTTATTTACCCATTTTTACCAACTTTTACTCAAAGAGCACGTTCAAGTATTACGTCATCACAAAAATTGAAGCTTTTCTCCCCCTCCCTCCCTCGTCATCAACTGCCTTACACCCTTCCAATAATACGTCATTCTTAACTCCCCCCTCCCCCAATGAAGACAACAAAGCAGTGACGGCGCTACGGGGTAGGGCTTTTCTGTCTCCCTCCCCTAGTTATGTCCCCCCCTCACAACGGAAAATTTAAATCTTTTAGGCCTTATGTCTGTCAAAATAGCAACAGACAGACAGTTCTCGAGGCCCCTATTTAATTCTAAACTACAAAGCCTCAATTCTCCCTCTCCCCCTTACAAAGCTTAATTAGGCTATGTCACTTGAAATGTGGTAAGGGGGGGGGGGGATTGAGGCTTAATGGCGCGTCGACAGCTTGGTCATCCTAGTGAAAGCCTAGTGAAAATTGTCATCATTCTTATTTTGCTTTGATTACGCTTTATAGAAACACTATGACAACAATGTTTCATTAGTGTCGTATTGCTTTGAAAGGTGCATATTCAGCGAATGACAGATTGCAGCATCTAGCGCCGTCTATCATTATTAAGTTCTATGTAGCAATTGATTTCAACAAGCGAAGGAATGCGCAAAGAAATTTCTTTTTAACAAACAAACAAGCCGCGTGTCTCCTTAATTATTGAGTGTAAAGTTAGTGTGTCCACGTGCACCAGGGAGCCAGCGGCCAGGTTAACGACATCACGGTCACTAGGTGGCCATCTAGTGGGTCAAAATCTCCGTTTCGAAATGGTCAATAGATAGAAAAAAAGCGCCCGTGATGTCGTTAGGCTTAACTTTATAGTTTGCTCCGTGGTGCACGTGGGCACACCAACTTTACACTCAATAATAACGAGGCACGTGGCTTGTTTGTTGTATAAAAAGAAATTTATTTGTGTGTTCTTTTGCCTGCTGAAAGTAAGATCTAACCCAAATCAGATTTGCACTTTGGGCCATAGTTGAAAACCTACAGTTCCCAAGTCATGCTTGGATTGCCGGCAAAATATTTTTTCGGTTAGGGTTGTCCCAATCTGGAATGCTCTGGGCGAGGAGACATTAAGCGCGAGCTCTGTATCCAGGTTTCGAAGACCGTTACGGACTGAACGGTTAGATCAGTTCGTGAAACGACCAACCGGGAGTACTGCATGAAACCATCAAAACTATAAACGTATCGAATTATTCCCTCCACAGGAGCAGTATTAGAGGCCCAAAGCTCTTCTGTTATCCTTCCACTAACTGTGTTAAGTTGATTATTATTATTATTATTATGTTATAGATAGCGGCAAATGGCTATACAAGCTTGTTCATTTGGTGGCAATCCCCCTTTAAGCAAGAGTGTGCAGAGCGCAACACTAACTTATGTGGATTCTACTCCGTACGAACCAGCTTGTTAGTTTAAAGTTTATAGCACACTACTCTGTTGCGTTGCATTGCGTTCCGTCCCGTTCCGACGACTAACGGCAACGGATGGTGCTGCGCACGTTGCTTCCGTCGCTAAACGTTTCAGTCGGCTCCGCTGAGATTTAAATTTGATTGCACCCAAATTGGCAGTGCAAATAAAGAGGAATATGTAGTGACCTTAAGTAGGAAATTAAATAGAAAGACGTAGTAAATTATTAATTCTTTATGCTCGAGCATGATGACATTTAAGTCCGGAAGGCAACTGAAATAGGTTCGCATCTGTACTTAGTAGGAGAAAGGTGTTGTGCGTAGGCACATGACGGATGACGACGGCCGTTGACAGCCGGCAGGTGCATACACTTCTCCGATGCGATCAGTTTTTGACCGAAAGGATTCTGCCTCGACAATCCCATTCGTTAGCCGACAGGTCGTCACAGAACGGGACGGAGCTGTATACGCGGCTCCTCTAATTTACATGCATTTCATCCAAACAGATATTTGACGGCTTTCGACGTGACGTAACAGAACGGAATGGAGTGAAGTGTGCTACAAGCTTTAGGAAACTCAATAATTTTAGTTTTGCCACCACCAACTGCCCCAGTGTCTTGTCTACACAGACGTTGATCACTTACCTCCATTGGAAACCTTTTCCCCTGAATAGTGTGTTCGGATCCTTGGGTGCTTTTGCTTCCCCAGTGAAAATGGAAAGAGTGGAAAATGTATGTTCCTGGAAGATTTCCTCCTGTCACTGTCCTCGGCAATCCATCTACGGTGACTGCTACGGCATGTCCGTTGTTTTCAGCCGTCATAGTATTAGGAACCGTTTCGTAGTTGGTAAAAATGAATTTTGGGGCTTTGCTCGAAGGGTCCTTCTGATCAATGAAGTCAATGGGTGATTGGCTGCGGTGAGTTTTGCCACAACAACCTTCGCTGACACTGCACCATGACTCGTCTACACGATGAGGAAGAAATAAATATTAATTGTTATGATAATTGGAGCGAATCTATCGCCGTCTACCATTATTTAGTTCTATGTGGCACTTCATTTCAACAAGCTAAGGAATGTGCAAAAAAATTTCTTTTTGCACGACCAACTATGTAGGGACTCACTGAGGTTTCTTTGTGGTAACATCATGCTAAAACTACTGAACCGAATTTGGTGAAAATTTGATGAATGCAAGAGTGTCAGTATGAAACAGGTGATTTAAAGACAGACAGGAAAAATTAGTTGTCAGCTTATTGGAAAGCGCCATTTGAGATCGAAAAGAAGGTGGGTGAAGTCAACTATCAGGTTAGGTTAGGAAAGAACCTAACCTAATAGGTTTTTTAAGGAAAGGTTTCAACTACAGAGAAGTTGAAAACGTTTCACACAAATCTGATGAAACCTTATTATGAGAAGGTTACCACGATAAATGAAGTTTAGTTGTGTGGTTAGTTTGAGGAATGAACACGCCACTGGAAAGGTGAAGGGACAGAAAATGCCTGGACTGGTAAGAAGGTGTTGGAGGTTGGAGGTTGGGCATCTTACTGAAAAGCAGAAACGGGATTTGGTGGAAATTTTTGATATGGTGCCAGGAATCTTTTCAGAGTTACCAGACACTACTGAGATTCTTCAAGTTGACATCCAATTTCAGAAGGAGGTAGTGTTGCAAAGGAAGTTGCACCATTACTCCGAAAAACAAAAGCAGCTGATTGAGGCTGAGATTCAGAGAATGCTGAAACTTGGCATCATTCGCCCGAGTAAAATGGCTTCACCGATACTCATTGTGCAGGATGAAGGGAAACTTCCGCAACCAGTAACGGATTACAGGGAGCTAAATGATGCTACTGATCTGCAGCGATTTCCCATGCCAAAAATTGAAGAGGTGGTAGAGTGGGCAGCTGGAGCCCGGTTATTTCAGTATTTGATTTGATAAGGGGTTTTTACACATCAAAAACACGCAGGGGGCTATCGACTATGTAGCTGTTGGTATACATCTTGCGGTTTTTGAGTTCGTGAAAGCGAATATGGGGCTAAAGAATGCCATTTTTTATTTTCAGCGTCTCATGATTGAGGCTTGCGGAGATCTCCTTCAGTTTGCTAGCCCTTTTCGAGATGACGTACCTGTTTTTGCCAGTGGCTGGGACCAACATCTACAAAATGTGTTGAGCTTTTTGCAGGCAGTTAAAGTAGCTAGGTTAACGATAAATCCACACAAGTTTCAGCTGGGGATGCCGAGGGCACAATTTCTGGGGCACATGGTAGGAGGGGATGGAGATCGCCGTCCTTTGAAAAAATGCGTGCAATCCAGGAGTTGCCAGAACCAAAAACCCAAAAAAGATGACAGGGCAGTACTTGGTTTAGTTGAGTACAATTCGCACTACATTCTGGGACATGAAAATCTTGTTCCAATAGCCTACCCGACTTGCTCAAACAACAGTTGCCTGAGAAGGTAATCTGGGGTCTACAATGTCAGGAGGCCTTGATAAAGGTGAAATCAATAATTTCGCATGCTCCTGTACTGGCGGCACCACTTACAGTGGAAAGATATGGTCCGGGGTTTTCGTTTTTCCTGGGTGAAAAAACCCTGGGGTTGCAAAAAGGTGAGCTATGGTCGGGGGAAAGAAGAAGGGGAGGGAAAAGTTGAGGTGGTCGAACCCCAGGGATTTTCTGCTGAACCCCCGAGGAAGTATAGAGTAGAAACCTCTAGGAAAAATATTCCACCCTCTAATATCCCAGGGGAAAATGATGTAGTGAGTTATGCATCCGAGGGTGTTTTAACCGAAACCCCAGGGGTTCCTTCACCTCGATTTGCACAAGAGCATATCTCACCACTTTTAACTTTTCAAAATCCCTGGAGATTTCCCCCAAACCCCCAGGGTTCGACCACCTCGGGTTTCACTTTCCCCTGGGTTAATTACCATATCTCTCCACCGTTAGAGATAGGGCATTTTTTGTCCAAAAAGATGCTTCACAAAAGAGAATTGCTTTAGTGCTTTCGTAAAGGGATGATGAGGGAAGGGAACATCAGGTTTCATTTTTATTACGTAAGTTGACAAAAGCAGAGGGTTCGTATAGTACGACAGAAATAGAATGTTTAGTGGTGGTATGGGGTGTAAAAAAATTGCAGCTATATCTGGCTACGATGCCATTCAATCCATTGGTTTGGTAGGGGCAGGTAGGACAAAAGTGGGGCTGTAAATGGGTGTTATTGAGGAATGCACTCTTTTTGCAAGATCAGGCAATTAAGTTTGAAAATGACAAAGGGAGTAGTAACGGAAATGCTGATGGGTTAAGAAGACTGCCAGTGGAGGAATGGGTTTATGAAGATCGGTTGAGTGGGTTGGGAGGAAGGCCAGTAAACCAACTCTAGATCTGCAACGAATTAGAGGGGGTTGACAAAATGGACGCCACGACTGTCCCATTTCTTGAGGTCTCTTCGGGAATTGGCAAATCGCATCGGTGAATTTTTGTACGGAGAGTAGCGACATCTGTTGGCATCTAGTGGCGGTTTTCAATATATAATTTTAATTTTACGGAGATTTGTGTGACTGATTTTTATTATGTATTAAAGTATTTTTAAATAGTTTTTAAAGGGATATACCTCCCAGTGCCATTTTTCTTGATCCTCCACATCAAGTACGGCCCCAAAGATCTATTTCCTTACCGTTAGTCAATCCCTTGGTAAAAATCCGTTTTAAAATGTGGTGTCTAGGAGATTTTCTATTGAATACAGGGGATCTTTATTTACGTTCGTCCCGAACATATGCTTTGCGCGCTTACAATAACCATGGTGTTTCATCTGTGTGTGCATGTACTAATTTGCTAATAATTACCACGAGATAAAAAATCTAAAACATTAATGCGATAACAATTAAAATTAATTATTCCAATAGATCGCTGAAGCAAAATTATAAGACACTAGCCTAGAGAATTATAAATTGTGATTTAAAAATACGATAATCATTCCGGTTTGTGACGACACAATTAATGCGTTCACGCTGGCGTGTCTATCAGGCGCAATGCCAACTAAGATAGTAGCTTCGTTTTTCGCTGCCAAGAACGAAGCTACTGTCTCAGTTGACCTTGACTATGGTAAATGCGGGATGCAATTAGCGCGTAGCTGTTATAGGGCAGGTGGAAGGTTATAAGGCAGGCGGTATGTTGCTTTAAGTTATCACTCGGCCACGATTAAGCTATTTCTCTGCGCTTGGGAAAAAAAAGGGACACGTTCGTGTGTCCAGAAAGTGTTGCATGGGAAGGAACGTTGGCATTTTTGTACGGACAGTGTCGCCCTGGTTGACAGAAAGAGGCAACGTAACGAATCATAGCGTAAGTGGCGTTTTCGGCGGCCCAACCCAGTGGCGTATGCTGTTTTTCTTTCTAGATCCGACCGGTACTGTAGATAGCCCTGGTCCTAATCACTCTTGTGGTCTGCGATAAGGCAACGCGTATATGCCTATCACAGGTAGGATGCCACAAATGTGAAAACGATGCAAACATCAATTTATATGCCAGTGACACGACGTAGTATTATTGTATATAACTCTATGGTGGAGCCAGTTACTGGGTAAACTGTAAGGTGCACTGGTGGGGGAAAAGAAGAGCGTCTTACTGAAGCCAATGTTATTAGACTGGATTTCTTAGGCCTAAAACGCGCGATTTTTGTCGATTTGTTGGCAGTTGCTGCCATTTTTAAGCAAGTGGAATCTTTATTTTCCAATTACAACCTAAGCAGCATAAGGGATTGGAGAAAACAACGGTTTTTTTTAAAAGCACTCAAAGCACTGGCTTGACTAGAAGTGCCGTTGTTTAACCCACCATTTCAATCTAGTGCCCCTTGCAAGTATCTCTCTTGTATCAATATGACGTCACTTGACGCTGCTCTATATAATCGAACAGCTATTGGAAAATCAGTTGTAACTTTTGCCTGTGCTAGAATAAATTTTGCAAACAGTATCATAGTTGAACTGTAGCTGTGCGTGTTTACTCCAACATTTTTCTCCAACATTTTTCACTTGCTGCGACTGAATTTGCTCACCGTGCTTAGCCGTAATGGCGGTTGCCATCCCATAATCTCAAAACGGAAGTATCACAGATGGCTGTGCCTTATGTCGCGAATCTGCTAGTCCGGTAAACGCAGTTTTCTAGCCGTAACGAATGGATCAAATATTATCGCATGACGGTTTTCTTTGTCTTAAAGGTACCAAACTGTATCCAGAAAGACGAGCTTTTCTTGTAGGTTTTGGAAGGCACTGCCATAGATTAAACCTACATAAGCCACTGTCTGTAACGGTTGATGCTGAAGGACTTAGGAATTAAACTGACGTGTCATTTATCCTGGGTAGGTCTTACGAGCAAGGTAAAGGATGTAGGTGCTACGCGCAATAATTCGTTTTTACCTAAGAGGTTTTGTTTCCACGCAGGTTGGGACGAGAGGCATGTAAATATGAAAGCCGGTAACTGTTGGCCTCGTTCTGTTTTATCACATGATCCATGTCAATGTCTTGCTCATCCTATATTTTACTTGTTGAAGCCCATGTTATGCACGGGTGGTGTTGGATGCACCGTTTGCGAGATTGGGACGGTTTGGTTTCTCATGTGTTTGCTACGGAAGGCGTGTATCCCGTCTACGTATTTTTGCGCACACTGGCTAACAAACGCTTATTTTAGTTGGCTTCGCTTACTCAATCAGTGCCGTCTCTGACCCAGGCTCTATGCACTTACATATGAATACTTCCTCCAAAAATAAAGAAATACGCCTTTGCACAACAAAGTCCAAACCTTTAGCCTGCCAGCTTGGTTCATTATTTTCTGGGATAGGCAGAATGTAAATAGCATTTCAATACTTAACCTAGCTTCCCTAATGCTTTTTATTTTAATTGTCCACAACGACAGAACATTTAGCAAGCGGCTTCTGGGAGAGGCAGAGTGTAAATAGCGTTTTCAATAGTTAAACGAGTTTCAGTAATCCTTTTATTTTAAACTTTAGCAAGCTGTTAAAGCCTCATTCAGCGTGATGTGGCTTGGGCCGGCGTCACCCAGCACGCACTGAACTGTCCCCAGACTCCATCATCCTCCATGGGTTCGTGCTAGTGTGCCCATACTCACAGCTGTCAAGCAACACGAATAAAAACGGATTAGAGTTCACTTGAACGCAACGAACTATAATTTGAACTCCAATTCCAGGGAACAAGGATTGTCACATGCCAGCCTACACACAAAATACACATATAGCCACTCACAGGAATCAGACTTAAAATGTAAAACGCAGACAAATTTTGAAAAAGCCAGTATAATACACAAATTATGTGCATGCACATGCACAAACATTAAACATTTCAAATACAAACAGTGTTCACTTTCTGACCTAACCATTGAGTAAAATGTATCCGTGTTACCTGGAATTGGAGTTCAAATTGTAGTTCGTTGCGTTCGAGTGAACTCTTATCCGTTTTTATTCGTGTTCCTTGACAGCTGTGAGTATATGGGCATACGAGCTCTAATCATTTTTTCTAAACGGCGATGCCGTTTTTTGTTCAGTTATGTAGAATTTATTCCGTTTCACGATTGCACTACCTAGCCTTGAACTACGGAGACTTGGAACCGCGTGTAGTGTGTTAGTACCACACCTCCTTACACATGAGTTTTTCTTGTTTCACAGATTTTAAGGATTTTTTCAATGAAGTTTTACGTCCTGCTCTGTAAGCTTTGTCGGTTTTTATTGTGTGTGTGTGTTATTTTTTAATTAATTAAGGTACATTCCATGAATAGAATTCAGTAAATTACCAACTCGTGCAAAGACGTCTGCATCCGCAAAAAAAAGTAGTGCCATTCTAAAGTGTCATTGTGCTGATACTCGTTAATGTCGACATTGGAATTATGACCGGTTCACTGAAAACTTGAAAAACAATCACCTAAAATTTAGCTTTTTAACAGAATTTGTTCTTGAAACCTATGCGTAATTTACGTGAAATTTTCAAATGGAAATATTATTATTATCATATTACCTAAGTTTCCGTCATACGGCCAATGGCTCGATGCATGAAGTGCTGAAAATGAAAATAATAAGAAATACACATATTAATGCGATGCAGTGGTGAAATTAATACACGAGTATTATTACACATTATTTAACTCCTACAACCCCCCCCCCCGGACAAACACACACACACACACACACCCGCTTCGTGATTTGGCTTTGTATCTTCGAGTTTAAATTCATAGACTTTAGGGCTACATTGATGTCGACCAGGCTCCAACCCACTGATTGGATGTAAAAAGGATGTAATCTCTGCATCTTCATATTGACTTTCAAAGGCACCTGACTAATACTGTGTTGCTCGATTTCATGTTTCAAATGCCGCAAACTGCATGTCTACATTTCACCCGATTCCGAAATTATTCCGAATTGATGCTTAAAGGGCAATTACATCCATTTTAACATGCATGTTTGACTTTTGGATCACTTACGTTACGTACGTTACGTACGTTACGTACGTCCGATACAACAATTTAATTACTGCATCACCAAAACGCGACACGGAGATCGCCATTGTTTTGCTGGAACGCCCAGAAATAAATGCCGTTGTTTTCCGTTACATTTTAGTCTAGTGCGCCTTGCTGCTATGTCTTCCAGATGGTATCTCGTAGCCAATATGACGTCACTTGACGCTGCTCTGTATACGTTTCGCCCATTTGGGTTCGTATAGAGCAGTGGCAATAACGCCATATTGGATACGAGGCTAGCATGTGGGGAGATATCTACAAGGGGCACTACAATAACATGGAGGTAAAAACAACGGCGCATTCTAGTCAAGGCAGTGCTTTGAGAACGGATTTCATAGGCCTAATAAAACGTTCTTTTCTACAATCCCATATGCTACGAGGTTGTAAATCGAAAAATGAAAAGATTCCACTTGCTAAAAATTTCAGCTGCTGCCAACAGATCAACAAAAATCGCGCGTTTTAGGCCTAAGAAAATCACTCTAATAGCCTTGGCTTCAGTAAGACGCCCTTCTTTTCCGACCCCTCCAATGCCCTTTGCAGCTATCCCAGTTACTGGCTCAAGCATAGAGATATATAATAATATGATGTTATTGTTACTGTTATGTTATGTTTCTGTATATGTGACGCCCATTTGGGTTCGTATAGATTAAAAAACAAAAAACTAATTCGTTTATGGTAAAGTTTAACCGAGCTAAAGGCCTAAAAGTCAAACAGGAAAAGTTCTCCTGTAAGGTTTCACATACCACAATGTGGTGCAGCGTTTCCGTGTGTAACCTACGTCTGTATTGCACCATTAAACACGTATCGTCCACTTATTTCTTAGGCTTAAAAGAACGTTGTTTTCTCCAACAACAAAGATCGCGCGTTATAGGCTTAAGAAATCCAGTCTAATAGCACTGGCTTCAGCAAGACGCCCTTCTTTTCGCCCTCCAGTGCCCCTTGCAGCTAACCCAGTAACTGGCTCCACCATAGAGTTATATACAATAATACTACGTTATGTCACTGCCCTATAGAGCAGCGTCAAGTTACGTCATATGGCTACAAGAGAGATAACTGCAAGGTGCACTAGATTGAAATGGTGGGTTAAACAACGGCACTTCTAGTCAAGCCAGTGCTTTGAGAGTGGAATTCGTAGGCTTAAAAAACCGTTGTGTTCTCCAATCTCTTCTGCTGCTTAGGTTGTAATTGGAAAATAAACATTCCACTTGCTTAAAAACTGCCAACAAATCGACAAAAATTGCGCGTTTTAGGCCTAAGAAATCCAGTCTAATAGCATTGGCTTCGGTAAGACGCCTTTCTTTTCCCCCACCAGTGAACCTTTAAGCTAATCCACTGGCCCCACCATAGAGTTATATACAATAATACTCCGTTATGTCACTGGCCTATAGAAACAGAATAAAAATGTCTTCATACTTACACACAAAACAACAGGAAATCAGGATGGCTGATACGAAGACAGGCATGTTGTGTTCTAGTAGGCTTTAACCAAAAGCGGATGGCTTCGAACTTTTTCTTCAACTTATATACGTCCCGCAACATCGTCCACAGCTGCACGTTATCCAATTAGCTTCGAGTTCCTTCGATACGTAATGATAAGCGGTACCGATATGTAAACCACAACCGCTCATTCAATGGTTAAAGCTGCAACATGACGGCAATTTTTAGTACCGTCATTATCATAATTGCATCGCGCAGATACCAAATTAGTAATTGGTAATTAATTCTGTGAAAGTGGGCGGGGTTATCGTCATTTCTTACCGGCAGTACGTAGCTCAGATCACAGTGACCAAACACAAAACTTCTAAGACACACGCTAGTGTGTCGTTTGCCAAGATTGAACAACAACATTGACGTTCGTCCTATCCAGTTAAAATTTGTATGAGCATGGCGACCACTGGACATTTGCATGTTACAGCTTTTTGTAACTCGTCTATGAAGAAAATTCTTGTATTTTTCACGCCTTCTCCAGTCCCCATACCAAAAAACATTGCTCGGTGTAAACAATTTTGTGCCTCACTTTACGGATAAAGCGGTCAAACCAACTATAGGAGCTTTTATTTTAGAGGGGGAGTTCGGGGAAGCCAACCCCCTCCACCCTTCGAAGCTGGTTCCTGGGATCTCACGAAATTTTAGCGAATTACCAAATTCTGGCACCGAAAAAGTTAAAGATTTTCCTTCCTTCGGGGGTTGGGGACGTGGGTGGGAAGGGGTCGAGTTGATTCACATTTGTCTTGGAGGGTCGGCTTGAGAAGGGTTAGACCTCTCCAGTAAAGTACTATAGGGGACTCAACTCTTGTCATGTGGTGGCGGGGGGGGGACTCGATAAAAGGGCCTCGGGGAGCGCCATAAGTGTAGCATTGTTGCAGTCGAATGCGGCCTGGCTAAAACGATAACGTCCAACTCATTCCCCCTCCCCCACAAAAAAAAAAGAGAACGAAAAAGCCCAAGGGACAAATTAAAGTGAGCTCCCCAATGGGGTCTCCAGTGTTTCAAGAGATCGGCATAAATTTTAAAAGTTTTTTTACAATTAGTGATCAATCTTCATTCGAATTCATTTCAAATTTTAAAAAAAATGTAATAAACGCCGCCTGTGGGGGGAGGGGGGGGAGGGCAGCCCAACTCAACACTTCCGGTTTACAACTTCTAACTTTCTCCAACAACGCGCACTTTATTTTAAAACAGCCTAATTTAATAAATAAATATCTTAGCCCTACAGTTAGAAAAATATGCAAAGACCAGCTCATTTTAAAATTGGTAGTAAAAAACGCTTAAGTATAGAAAATACGAATGTAAGACTTAGGAAACTTGACGCTCTAAAGGAACAGATACAAGAAAAATACATGTAAGGCATCAGCGTCCCATTAGTAGGTGGGAAAGAATCTCCAGCATCCCAAAAAACAAGCTGGAGCTTCTATTACACGTATTAGTGCGACGCTGAAGACTTACATGACTCTTTCTTGTGTCTATTCCTTTAGAGCATTAAGTTATTTTAAAGCTTACGTATCCGTATTTTATACGCTTAAGCCTTTTTTTTATTATATCAGTTGTCTTTTTTCTTGTCCCAGCAAGTAATAGTTATTGGTGACAAACTGACGGTTATGGATTTTTATACCACGGCTGCGAGGATTTCCTGGCGAAACTATGCACACTCGATTTGCATGTCGAGCCGGGAAGTCCTCGCAGCCGTGGTATAAAAATCGATAACCGTCAGTTTAGTCACCAATAAATGATTTATATCACGGTTGGGACGTCAAGGTAACTCGTATTTAATTAAAAGGTGTTTGTGTTTTGTGAAAATTGCTTCAAGAAAACTGTGATCAATCAGTATATCGAAATGAATGAAGGTCATCCCATTTTAGTTTGTGGGGGGGGGGAAGTGTGTTATAGACAGACGAGTCCTTTGGTTCGTTTGTAGAGGGAGGGGGGGGGGGAGTTAAACAGAAGTGTCGTTCACGTCGGAAGGGTTCACGTCGGAAGGTTGCTTCTCATGTTTTCCAATCCACCCGGCTGAATAAAAGTCGATATGTGATGCAGCAGGGATAAAATTATATTCAGGACAGGTAAGTAATTCATTTTGTGCGTTTGTAGTTTGAGAATTATTTCAAAATTACGGTAATAGACTAATAGGTGTATCGGTATGAATGAAGGTCATTCCATTTTAGTTTATGGAGGGGGAGGGGATGGGGAGTTAGACGGGAGTCAATAAACTTAGTTATGGGCCAGACATGTGAAAGCCGTGGTATAAGACTAACAATACCAACAACAATATTGTAATCACCTTAAAATAACTATTATAGGAGTCAGGACCGTTTTAATACTTACGTTTTAAGCAATAATATTGAAATATTGGTTGACTGATTTGATCACCAGGCGTGAGGAAGGTCCCAACAAGAACAACAACAAGCATATTGCAGTCAAAAGGCCTGGTCCTTGTTAATATCTACATTTTAAGCTACAAAAATTGAAAATTGGTTTACTGGGTTGTTCTCTACTTGAGAGGCAAATTTCGCCAACAAGACGACGAACAACAACAAGAATACTGCGCTCAGAATGAATTAGCGTTCAAAGGCACTGGGCCTTGAGCACATCTACGTTTTAAGCTGCCCGCGCACTGAGCGACTTGGCCGCGCGTCCAGGTCGCTGCAGCCAATGAGAATGCTTACCGTTTATGTAAAACCACGCACTAAGGCCGCCCGCGCACTGAGCGGCCAGGTCGCGGCCAAAAAACACGGTGACGGGCCGCGCGGCCACGTCCGTTTTTCATCGTCGCCCTGGCCGCCTGCACGCCGCCCCGTATCCCAGTGGCCGCGGCGACAGGCTGGCATCTGCGGCCAAGTGCGCGTTGCTACGTACACCGTAAGCATTCTCGTTGGCCGCAGCGACCTGGCCACGCGACTTGGCCGCTGTGTGCACGGTGGCCCTAATCATTTTCATTGGTTGCAGCAACCTGGCCGCGCGGCCAAGTCGCTCAGTGCGCGGGCGGCCTTAAACTATGACAGTTGAAAATCGGTTCACTGGTTCGATATCTAGGTGAAAGCAAAATTTCTCCAATCCGAAAATGACGACAACAAGAATATTGTAGCCACGTTAAAATACCGTTCAAAAGTCCTGGTTCTTATTAATGCCTACATTTTACGCTTTAAAAATGGAAAATCGGTTCATTGGTTCCATCTTTAGGTGAGAGCAAAGTTTCCCCAACAAGAAGAAGAATACAAATTAGAATATTGTAGTCATATTAAAATAGCTTCCAAAAGCCCGTAGGCCTTATTCATACCTGCGTTTTAAGGTACGAAAATTGAAAATTGGTTCATTGGTTCGATCTCCCAGTGAAGACAAAGAGTCCCAACAACAAGACCAACAACAACAACAACAACAACAATAAAGGGCCGTGCTGTGCAGGCCAAACGGTACGATTGTTGCCATTAAAATTTTAAGTGAAACTTTTATGACACGACCCCCGCATACCGAATTTCGTTGGTGCATGTCACTTCTGGAGGAAACTATAGGGTTAAACAGTTTCAAATTTTCCCGGCCGACAAGAATTAGAACAACAACAAGAATAATGTAGTCACATTAAACTATCGTTCAAATTGCCCTGGATTTTGTTTATACCCATTTTTTAAAGCTGAAAAAAATGAAAATCGATTCATTGGTTCAATCTCTAGATGAGCAAAATGTTCCCAACAAGAAGAAGAAGAACCTAGAATATTGTAGTCACATCAAAATAGCGTTCAAAATGCCCTAGGCCTTGTTGATACCTACACTTTAAACTATAATACTTAAAATTCGGTTCATTAGTTCGATATCCAGGTGAGGGCTCCTCACCTGGATATCGAACCAATAAACCAAAGAGTCGACACAACAAAAACAACAGCAACAAACAACAACAACAAGCCCTGCTGTGGCGGTCAAACGGTTCGAATGTTGTCATTCAAAATTTTGAATGCAGTCAAATAGTTATGATGCGACCTGAAATACCTAATTTCATTGATATAATATGTCAGTTCTAAGGGAAACTATGGGGTTTAAAAGTTTCAAATTTCACCAACAAGAAGGAGAGCAACCACAACATTGCAGTCGTTAAAAGTGCGTTCAAAAGGTCCTTGGTTCATTCCTACATTTTAAGCCATAACACTTGAAATTCAGTACATTGGTTCATTCTCAAAGTGAGGGCAAGAAGTCCCAACAACAACAACAACAACAGCAACAAATGGCCATGCTGTGGAGGCTAAACTGTTCGATTGTGCCATTAAAATTTTTAATGCAATGAAACAGACGACACGACCCCCAAATGCTGAATTTCGTTGGTCTATGTCAATTCTGCCGGGAAAACTAGTTTCTTAAAAGGACATTCCTCCCTGCGCCATTTTTCTCTATCCTCCACATCAAGTACGGCCCCAAAGGTCTATTTACTTCCCATTAGTCAATCCCTTGGCAAAAATCCGTTTTAAAATGTGACGTCTAGCAGACTTTCGGTTAAATAATTGTTGACTATATTTACTGCAGGACGCACGTATACGATCCTTTGCGCGCTTACAATAACCGTCTGCGTGTGTGTGCATGTACTAATTTGCTAATAATCACCATGAGATCCAAAATCTAAAAGACTAATGCAGTAAAGATTAAAATTAATTATTCCTATAGATCGCCGAAGCAAAATTATAAGACACTAGCCTAGAAAATTATAAATTGTGATGTTAAAATACGAGAATCATTCCGGTTTGTGACGAAACAATTAATGCGTTCACGCTGGTTCGTCTATTAGGCACAATGGCAACTGAGACAGTAGCTGCGTTCTTCGCTGCAAGGAACGCAGCTACTGTCTCAGTTTACCTTGGAGGTGGTATATACGCGAGTGGAGATCAGTGCGTGGCTGTTATAAGGCAGGCCGGGTGTACCTTTAAGTTTAACGTTTAACATTGAAATTCATGCTGACGATTACGTAAGGACAGCTACCGCGCTCCTCGATCAATTTTTTCGAAAGCTAAATCATGGCCATAACCTCTGCATTAGCCAAGATCGCACATTATTCACAACCAGTTTTTAATAAGAAAGAGTTTTATTTTTAAGCTGAATTTTTGGGACAAGCTTAAGATGTTCATAATGCTCCCAAATTTGCTATCGCATTTTTTGTCTGTTTTCGGGTGGAGAGTTTATGCAGTGTTAGCGTAGGCTGTGTGTTGTTAACAACAGCTGTCACTGAAATGTGTGAACGGCAGAAGTGAGGCGTCACTGGAGGAGATCTTGTAATGTTTTTTAATGAATAAATAAGTAATAGATATCCGTGAGTCCTAGTCGATTTAACGGTTATAATTGCGAGCAAGCGAGAAACGGCTAGTCCACTATCGAGGGGGTGGAGGGAAACACGAGTAGGCGAAGCCATTAGATGGGGTGAGGGATAATCGTCTAACTGGAAAATCGCATAATTGGAAGAACGTATAACGGAAAAGAGTATAACGGAATATCACCTAACAGGAAATTCATATAATGGAAAAGCGTCTAACTGGAAATTCGTATAATGGAAAAGCGTCTAACTGGAAATTCGTATAATGGAAAATCATCTAATATCCGTGCCTCGTTCGCGCTGCCGCGCTCGCTGTGGCTATACATATAACATCAGAAACCGCAGTTAGAAGTTAATCCAGTTAGACGTTTATCCATTATCTATTATACGATATTCCGTTTAGATGCTTTTCCAGATTTTTTATTTAGGCAGATATTAGACAATTATCCCATTAGACGATTTTCCAGTTAGACGTTCGTCCGACGCCCCTAACAGTAACATACTGACTTTCCCCCTTCCCTCACCATTTCCCGCAGGATATTGAACCGACGGCCCTGGAGATGTTGCTTGTAGTCAGGGTGCATATTTGCCATTACATGTCTATTTTTTTTCCGACTGAGTTGCGTTAGGCCATGCAAAATATAACGCAAAAAAAAAGTGTGTTATTTTGTCTGTTAGGCCGCTAAAAATTAATTAAGTGGTTCTCGGGAGCGGTGCTGAAAACAATTGACTCGAGAGGGCGGGTTTTTTTTTTTTACGGTTTATTCGTGATTTTTCAGACGCGGATGATGACTTCATAATAATAAGTTTCAGTTTGTTACGAGCGCAACTGGAATGGCAAGAACCCAGCGGTCGCTAACAGCCACCCGCCGTTAAAAAAAAAAAACTTACAGTAGTCTAAAAGTTTAAAAATGCAGGTGTCGCTATCAGCCATTCACCGTTAAAACAAATAAAAAATAAAACTTAACCGTAGTTTAAAGCTAAAAATGGAGACAGTGGCGCAACAGCAAAGGAGGGGTTGATGGGATTTGGTTGGGGTCACGAATGCCTTACCACCAGAGTTACCTGCCAGGGACACAACGGCCCCCGATGGCATCGCCAAACTTGTTTTATTTTACCAAACAAAACGAAATCAGTAGCTTACATTTTGTTGTGAAATACAATAGCTTGGTTTCAATTCCAGGATCGGCGTGCAACAGTTGCATATTTCATAAAAGTCAAACTTTAGATCCAAGTTTTTAGTTGTGACATGCCTCTAAACGACCTCATTGTGTGAGCGGTTACGTCTTCCTGGATGGGGTGGCTTTAATCGATGGCCGCCATTGTTTTTGTAACCATCTTGGATATCAACAAGGCACCCTGCTACTGAAAACGTGCAATCGATTATCTGTGTTCGTTCTGCGGAGAACTCAAGATAGACTGCGCACACTATAGTTTCGTTTCGAGGCGATCATGTGAATGGAGCAGAGATCTGATGTGGTCATCGGCTCCAGAAAATGTTTGGTGAAAATGCTGATGCGTGACCGGAATTTTTTTTTGAACAATGACGTAAAAAACGTTCCATGAGCTAAGAAAAAAACCATGCGTGCGCTCCTGAGAATCACTTAATTAATTTTTAGCAGCCATTTAGAAAGTAATGCAATTGGTCTATAATTGGTTTTGTCTTTTTTTATTACTCTTTTATTATATCGGCCATATTACTTGAATTTGTAATATGTCTGGCCAAATCTCCTTATCTATCATTACATTTATTAATTTACAGATGGCTTTTGCTGTGTTCTCTTTGGTTATATTTTTTTTATGTGCTTGATCTGTACTTCATTAATCCTGTTCCACATGTGTTCCGTAATTCGCTGATTAAGTTTATTACTTCTTTTTTTTATGTCTGCATTTTCAATATACCTTGATGTTTGTGAGTCGTAACATTTTTTATGTTTAGTTCTCTTAGAAATGTCCTTGCTTTTATACATGTCATGTTCCTCTTTAAGCTGTCTTTTAATTTTGGTTTCTAATTGGAAAAAGTTTGTTGTTTTCGGAAGAATGTCCTCTTTAAATGTTTTTGCAATGTTTTCATCAATGATTACTAAAAATAATCTTTATTGCTGACAATGATGGAAGTTATTAGTAAAAACTTGTCTGAGCAGCAATACAATATTCATAGGTTGCAGTTAACAAGTACATATAATAACACACATCGTAATTATTTATTTACTCGTTTAATTTCTTACATAGTGCAGTCATGGACATACATAATACGGAGCAGGCGGCCAATTCACCGGCCACGCCATTCCGTCGTACAATCAAGTACCCCGCCCTGTGCCATCTGTTGACGGGATTCGCCTTTAAATTCGGGTTGGGGCACTTTTCCAACGTCTTCGAACAGATGGCGCGACTTACCAAACCTGCCATGTCGCAGTCTATTGACGGCCTTGGACTACAAGTTCAGGTTATAACACTTTTTCCAAAGTCTTCGACGAGAAGGCGCCACTTACCAGACCTGCCGCACCGTTTTTGGGTTCGTTTTTTGGTATTGTTGTAGTGCCAAAGCGGCCAACAAAGTTTTAGTCACGTGGACTGTGCCATTGTCGGCGTTTGAGCTAAAAAAAAAAAAAAAAAACCCGTGTCTACTAAACCAGACAACTTTAAACCAAACGACGATTGGTTCTTTATTTTCGAGGCCCCCAATGGGCAGCCTGATACGATGGAAAGGCGCATTTATTTCCTAAATGCTCACTTCCAGAAAGGAGTTGAATTGTTTTTAAGTGGGCGGCAACAATCGTTGCTTGCAACAATGTCGCAATGCACGGTACCGAGGTGAATTGTTTCAAAGGATTAACCTAAACATAGGGTTATTTGTTTACTGAATGCTGGATTTCTCAGGTACTTGGGTGGGTGACCGCCTGGGAATCTGGCTGTTGCAGACATAGGGCCTTAGGGCTTCGGGCAGATGACCAGGAGTGGTTAACGCTCGTTAAACCCTTTAACCCTTTTGGATTTCTCAGGGCTTTTTTAGCCTTCAGTCAAACATACGCATGCGACTTTTCCGGGGCTGCACCAAGGGGGAAATGTCACGGGGCGGCGTTTTCGGGGGGTGCGGCTGAGGGTGCCAGGGCAAGTGTGTATGGCAGGCAATGCGCGCTACCTAAGTGAATTGTTTCAAAGGATTAACTTAAACATGGGATTACTTGCTTACTGAATGCTGAATTTCTCAGTGATACGTTTTTTTTAGCCTTCAGTCAAACACACGCCAGCGATTTTTCCGGGGCTGCACCAAAGGGAGAATGTCACGGGGCGACGTTTGTGTATGGGGGGGACACGTATGCGAATCCGGGAGGGGGCAGGAGTGTGGGGATTGGGAGTTAAAATAATTGTGGGGGAGAGGGCATATGTGGGAGCCATTCACATGTTCGGTCTTCGGTTTGATAAATTTAAAACCAAAGACTAAACACCTGGTGGGAGGCGGGGGGGGGGGAGGGCCAGCATGCGCACGGGCACAACTAGTCTACTAATATAATACTCGTTTCGGCAAACGTAAGGAGGAAAGTGAAAATCAATTACTGTAAAAACATGCTTTAAAGTTGACTACAATTGCGATGCACTTCGTGAATCATTGCTACCTTGCAAACAATGTCTGGTCGCGTAAATGTGGCATTGTTGGTGGGCTATAAGTCTGGACTATTCGACTTTCGTTGTTGAGCTGAAAAAAAAAACGAAATCGTGTATCACTAAAAGGGGACAACTTCAAACAAACCGACGATACGTTGTTAATTTCGAGGCCTCGAAATTGGCAGCCGGATACGATGGAAAGGCGCATTTACTTCGTAGATGCAGACTTGGAAAGCGAAGTTGAATTGTTTTAAAGTGGGCGCCAACAATCTTTGTATGCGTGAGCAAATGAAGGACAATTACTTGCAACAATTTGCTGGTGCGGACATGAATTGTTTCTAAGTTGATGGAAACGATCACGGCCTTGCAGTGCGGTCTGCGGCCTTGCAGTGCTGGAAACACCGATTCTCGTCAGATCCCCGAAGTTAAGCAGCATTGGGCTGGATTGATACTTGGGTGGGTGACTGCCTGGGAATCTGGCTGTTGCAGACATGGGGCCTTAGGGCTTCGGGCAGATGACCAGGAGTGGTTAACGCTCGTTAAAGCCTTTAAAGCCTTTGGAAACGACCACGGAGATTACCTTGCAGCAGGGGCTTGCTTACATACTGAATGCTGACTTTCTCAGTGATACGGTTTTTTAGCATTCAGTACGACACCAGTATACGTCTTTTCTGGGTTAGGTGAAGTAATGAAATATTGCAATCGCGATTGACTTTCGTAAGAAGACCAAACACCGGAAGAGGCTATGACCGGAAGACAATCACGGAGATTAACTTGCAGTAGGGGTCGGGGAGGGGGAGGGTGGCAAAAAAAAAAGGAGGGATAGAGGGCTACGGGTGAGGAGGGGCGAGTAAGTTGAAGGAACAGTCTACTAATGAATGAAATATTGCATACGCGAGTTACTTTCCTACGAAGACCAAAAATCGGGGGTGGAGGCTACCGGGAGACTCAATCCACCGTGCAACATGCACGGGTCCTGCTAGTATTTAATATTTCTCAATTTAACTGCAAGCCAAACAAACACAGTACCGTAGTACTTCACAATAATCAAAAGATCCGCGGCTCCATTACACGCTTCCTCCTACGACAATGTTGAAGCACACACCTTCGGCACATACTACATCAACGAACGCTAAATTTTTAAAAGTTGGAATTATCATAATTGTAGGTCAGACGGTCTTAGCTTGGGTGTGCATATAGCATTAAAATAATTATAATGCTTTCAGAACTTTTAAGCCTAATTTTTAGCTGCCGTTTTAATTTCGCAATCTACAATAGCAGACAAATTAGACCTATTGCGTTCGAGGTTAAGCCTATTCATTCTTGCGATACGGGATTGAGAGTTCAGTTTCCATAGCAACTGCAGGAATCATGAATTTACTGCACGGAGCTATCTTATTGTTCCGTGTTGCAGTATAAACACGTCGTCTTCTGGTTCTTTTGTTTTACATATGCCGTTTCGGCACCAGGGGCAATTTGAGGTTTCATATTTGAGATCCCAGTTAAGGTAAGATTTCATGTGTACACACGCTAGTGTGTCGCCGCCAAGTAACAGTAGATCATCCGATTGCAGACATCCGATTGTTAAAAGATTGATTGTCGATGAAAAAAAAGGCGGCCTCACTAGCATACTGTATTTTAACTGAAACAAGCTTATACCCGATTTCTGCATGCATTTCTGTAAATTCCCCATGCGGTAGAAATCTTTGCAAATCGTTTGAATCAGTTGTCTTGGGTCCAGTGACTTAACAAACCTCAACGTTAAGATGTGGGAACGTGTTCTTTATGGAGAAAAAGTGCTCTCAATAACTAGCTAATCCGCAAGCTCCCATGTTAATTCTGGTAGGACATAAAGACACCTGTACAACTCACTAGGGAAAATTTTAGTTTTGGGTGGATTACCATGCCTTTGCTGCAAAGGGTCTCAACTTTCCAATTAGGTCCCACCTTTTGGATGGGTGGGACCGTGAAACCTAATTGGTGTGACCCTTTGTAGCAAGGAACCTAATTGGAGTCATCCACCTAAATTAGAAACGTCACAACGTTAGCTGAAAGTTAAAAATGAGCGAAAATTCGAACAGTAACAGAACCTTCCAATTGATGCAAAGAAGACATTCCCATCTTCCGAACGATGATTGTAGTTATTCACTCCACCTGAAATAAAATCTACGCAACAGCAATCGACAGTTGTAAGTTCGCAAATTGAGGCCTCCGTAGGTATTAAACTAGCCGAAATGGTCGAAAATGGCCCAAACTGACCATTTTCCTCGAAAAACATAAGCGATATGAAAAAAAAGCCGGTATGTGACCTACATTGTAGATTACGCCTACTACAAACAACTTTATCACAACTGTTTTTGGGTATCACTAATGGTTCTTGCTTAAAGGCGCCTATTCACCATTTCGATAGCGTTGCCCATATTCTAAACACAGCATCCAACACCCAGATTCTCCGTCATCCAATGAGATTCTCCGTTGCCATGAGATCAAAAATCGAAAAGACTAAATTAGAATTAATTATTCCAATAGTTCGCCAATAAAAATTGTAACTTTACATTTGCTTATAACAGTGGTAATAATTGTATACTGCTATTATTGTAATTTTTTTCTGTCTACAATGCACCCAAAATGATTATTTTGTTTCATAAGTTGACATTTGTAATTATTGTGTTTTTTGGTTAATTTTTGTTATGGTAGCCAACACACCACACGCGAGCACGCGAGCTCTTGTGGGGGGAGGGCACATACGGAGTTTTGTACTGTTTGCCTGATTTAATAAACCAATATTCTTCTTCTTCTTCTTCTTCTTCTTCTTCTTCTTCTTCTTCTTCTTCTAAGCAAAATTACAAGACACTAGCCTAGAAAATTATAAATTGTGATGTTAAAATACGAGAATCATTCTGGTTTGTGACGACACAATCTTTAACTGGATGCTGTTTCGTGTAGTATTCCTAAGGCCAACCGAGACAGGAGAGCAACGTAGCTACCACCCCAGCCGACCTTGGCACTGGTCAACGCGCGAATGGCGATCTGCGCGTGGCTGTTTAAGGCAGGCGGAATGTGATAAGGCAGGTCGGGTGTCCCTTTAACCACATTTTTTTGCCCGTCCCTGGCCCCACGTCAGTGATCTGGGACGGATTGCGTTGCCAGTTCGAATCCGGGTCATGCCACTCTAACGAATCGTAAGTGCAAAAAGCTGATGGTTGGCTTGTTTTCCTCTTTTCTTTTAATAGTAGAACTACCCGGCTTCCCCCGGGTGGAGTAACTTTGCCCTTTACTAAACAATTACCGTGACCTAGACGCTATCACCAATTAAAAGTCTGCTGAATCTGGCAATATCTAGAGCTATGGAGTTAGGGCACGTTCATGCAACGACTCGCCTTTGCAAGCTAGCAGCTAGAATTTCATCGCGATGGCACTTACTATGTGTCGTTGCCATGATAACAACGCTACCTGGATTAGCTAAATCCGACATCATATGAGTAAATGCCTGCAGTCTTACAATCCGTGACAATGTGACGAAGAATTCCTCCCGACGAAACAATTTCCCAGTCGCTTCTAAACTCGCATTATTGACTGTTTTCGTTGCCTGCCGGCAGAGCCAAAACGGCCGCCATGTTGGAATTTTGGATGATTCCTAGCTTCTAGCTGCAAGATTGCAACGAGTTATCACCCTTACTATCTACTACTTGCTTGCGCCAAGCGACGGAATGTACAACGCCATTTCTTTTAGCGCGACAAACGAGCCACGACCTCCTTAATTACTGAGTGAACATGTAGTGCGTCCTCGTGCACCTGGGAGCAAGCTGCAAAGGGTTAACGATATCTCTTACCCTTAGAAGGCGACACGGCATTTTCGTACGATTTTAAATCGGTGATAGTGCCACTTTAAATGCCAACAAAGAAATCATTCGGTCTCCATCCCAAATAAAAAATTAAAAAATAAACCCTTTTTAGGTTTGGTTAACGCGTAATCGTGTAATCGTGTTTGATTTCGAATTAAAGACGAAAGTAGCTTTCCAGTTCCGTGGAGAGCTGAGTTAACAGACGCGCACTACCCCATCCATGCTTCCCCCCCCCCCCCAACTCTATGTAGTAATTTAGTATTAATAAACTAAAAAACGGAACGTTAAATGTTAAGAGTTAAGGGTCTAAAAGTCAAAATCTAGAAGGAACACGGACATTAGGGACCGCTCATTATTTATGACCGGGGGTGGACCGGCGAAAATGTGGGGTGGGGGCATAAAAATTTTTATATGAAGAGGGAGGGTGGCGGGGCTAAATTTTTTTTGAAGGTTCTATCAGGAAGGGGGTGGGGGTCAATAAAAAACATCGAGAGAATAAGTGCACAGCAAGTTATAGAATGTTAATGGTAACATATTTATTTAGCTCAGCCCATTCCACAAGGTATTAAAGTAGGCCTGGTACGTTTCGTACACTCATTTCATGAAAGTGAAAATTGTAATACAAATTTTTGTTTGTTGTGGGATTCAAAAAATTCACTAACACCAAGGGGGAGGGGGATCATGAATTTATTTTGTACTGATGACGACAATCCGCCAGCCCACCCTCGTTGATAAATAATGAACGGTCCGTTAGTTTGACAGTCCGTGGCGCTCTCAGCAGGTGCGCGAGAGTCATGCGTTGGTTTCATTTTCGAAAAGTACCGTAGCGTAGTGACATCTAGTGGGCCAATTGGTGGGCTCTTTACAACACATCTATACCACGCGCCAAACCTTCGTGTTTGTACGTGGATTGAGCGATGCAGGTGATATGCAGACGTGCTGAGGAATGTGATGAACGAACTGTCAGCAACAGTTGCAGTTAGTTTGTGTCGAAATAACCAGTTCATCGATTTTTTTATGCTCTTGGAACCAAGGAAATTGCGTGAAGCATGGATCGACGCCAATGGAGTGAGCAAAGCGGTCGGGGCTGCGTCTTGCCCGGGGTTGCTGATTGAGTGAACGAAGCGAAAATTTGATTGACGAAACTTAATTCGGTCAAACATGCAGACACACATGAGCCAACACCATCCAACACCACCTGTGCGTACAACGGACTTCATTAAGCAATACAACATTTATTAGCCAGCGAACAATTTTTTCATGCAACGATGCTGGAGCGTGCCAATTTTTTAAACGGTGCATCCAGTGAATTTTAGTCAGTGGATGCGCTGAATGAGTGAGCGCAGCAAACGAAAGTCAGCGTTTGTTAGCCTGTGTGCGCAAAAATTGCACTGAATAAACTTAATTCGGGGAAAGCGTTTGTTAGCCAGTGTACACAACATTTGAATGGAATAAACTTAATTCGGTGAAACATGGACATACACACGAGCAACCAAACCGTACTAGTGTTGCAAACGGTGCAGCCAAGGCCAGTCGTTCGCAGCACCCATAGCCTATTCTGCACAAAATTTACAAACACTTAAAAACAATAACTGAGATAAAAGGTTAAAACATCAAAGCGGGACCAGCCCCAAACACAAGTCCCACTTAGTTTGGGGCTGGTCCCACTTTGATGTTTTTACCTTTTATCTGTGTTATTGTTTGTAAGTATTGTGCAAAGTAAGCTAAGGGTTTTATATACACTCATCATTCTCATTGTCGAACAATTAGAGCAAGTTATAGCTGTAAAAGTTAAATTTTGTGTTCATTTGAGGTAATTGTGAATTCGGCCTTGTCATTTCATTTATTTCCCAGAAGCCGTGGTCTTACACCGTACGCTCCTAAGTACAAATGCTAAAATAAACCAAAAAAATCAACACAAACACAAACCACAACCAGATATCTCAACCACAAATCCCCACCGCAAATCAATACCACGAAAATCAACCACACATCCTCATATCACTGTTCCACTAACCACTATTGTCTCTTTCTATCCGCTGGGCAACCATGACGCACAGCTCCTTGGTCAGGTCATCACCGTTTACTGCGATACAGAGCTCACCAAACACAACACTTGTTCACACAGAACCTTGTCAGTAGGCATCGTTACAATGTCTACTCACATAATAAAACAACAGAAACAAACGGATAACATATTTACATTGTTGCCTTAGAGAGTTGAGTTGAGGCGAGCCCTCTGTGGCATGACTCCCAGAATAATTTGTCTCCTTTGCCCCGTGCCAGCCTCTTATTAGGGCCCCTGCCGTTGAACCTTTCATTTAAATATTGTATCCTCATACACTGACAGTACCAAATAAATTGGTTTCGCAAGTACGAAAGGAAATTACTTTAAAACCTGTGTAAGATTTCTCATTTATTACTTTTATTACATTTATTATTAATACATTTATTTTATTGTGTGTTAAAGCGGCACTATCACCGATTGAAAGCATGCATATCTGGCAACATCTAGCGCTATCTAGTAGTATCTAGCACTTGCTTGCATCAAGTGAAGGAATGCTCAGAGCTATTTTTTTAACGAAACAAGCACGCCAAGAGCCTCCTTAATTATTGGGTGAAAATTTGGTACGTCCTCGTGCACCTGGGAGCAAGCTAAGATTAACAATATCACTGCCGCTAGATGTCGCCACACTATTTTCGTGCGATCGGTGATAGTGCTACTTTAAGTTTATATTTTGTTCTGGGGCTAATCATTGAAAACTGACGAAGTCTACGCGTTCATTTTGCAGTTTGACGCCATCCAGCAGTGCTCTAGTGCAAAACACAAGGGATTGCAAGGCCAACTGGGATTGAAGCTGCTTTCTTAACTCACTTTAGTGAGCGAGGATTTCAATAATCAGCTTCAATCCCAGTTGGCCTTGGAGTTTGAGAAAAAGATTATCATCACAAACAGTACCTTCCTAAAGGACCGAACAGAACGAACCAAACGCACCACTGTTGGTGACAGTTCAGCTCATTCCCTAGTATAGCCGTGTTGATATGGCTTGCTTACGTCAGCCATCGTCAGCGATGAATCTGTTTACGTGCCTGGCGCATGCTCGAAAGCTCCACCACTGGCAATCACCCGCAACCACCTTCCCGTGATGGTCTGCAATTTTGCATTGTTCGCGCCTGGTTACATCCATTAGCCTAGACTGGTCCAATCAATTAGCCACGTCTGGCCACGTTTAAGGTATGACGTAACGAGTACTCTGTTGAGCTTGTTGATTTTTCTGAGCTGTGATTGCAGTTTCGGAAGGTACTAAACGGCTGACGCAACATCACAGCGCACGTGCGACGTCAAGTTTGGAGCCAAACTGTCTCTAACAATGGTGCGTTCTGTTCGCTCTCTTCGGTCGCTTAGGAAGGTACTGACAGACATTACGTTAGTGCCTGTCAAGGGCACATTTGCCAATGACGTATTTAAAAGGACGTTCCTTCCAGCGCTATTTTTCTCGATCCTCCATATCTCTGTGAGTGCACGTACTAATTTGCTAATAATTAAGATGAGATCAAAAATCAAAAAGACTAATGCGGTAAAAATTAAAATTAATTATTCCAATAGTTCGCCGAAGCAAAATTGTAAGACACTTGCTTAGAAAATTATAAATTGTGATGTTAAGATACGAAAATCATTCCGGTTTGTGACGACACGATTAATGCGTTCCTGCTGGTTCGTCTATTTAGCGCAATGCCAACTGAGACAGTGGCTACGTTCTTCGCTGCGAGAAACGCAGCTACTATCTCAGTTGATCCTGGCGAGGTATACACGCGGATGGCGATCAGCGCGTGGCTGTTATAAGGCTGGCGGAAAGTTATAAGGCAGGCGGGGTGTTGCTTTAAGACATACACCAATAAAATCATAAAAGAAACACATTTACCACTCCATCCAGGACACTTCCTTACAACCGAGTTATCCCGGGAAACCAGTTATATTCAACACCAAGGGACATCCTGTAAGGATCCTGTACCTAGTGTTTAAAACCATCTGCAGCCATATCTGTTGGTGGACAGGTATTCAATTGCTTCTTTATCACCGTTATGTGTTTGTATTCAGCCCTAATAAAGATATTCACCCTTTCACCGTTGCACACCTGTGTGCAGGCGTGGTCGATGGACTGGATGATTTGCACAATCGTCAGACGTCAAACCCTCAATGGCCAACTGAAAAGCTCTTGGCAATTGCGGGCCATTCATAACTGGTATTACTTACTGCAATTAATAATATTACGGACGTGTTTTTACACCTCTTTCACAGAATTTTTTTCTTTTTATTGTAATAAAATGTCTCCTTATACATCCCGTTTATTTCTTAAAATGGTATCCTTTCGAAAACTACTTGCATGTTTGCTACGAATATTAGTTACACCTATTGCCGCGAAACTTACAAAAAATAATTTTGAAGGAAGAAATTCCTCATGAACGGATCATTATTTACGGGGGAGGGGGGATTGGATTGTGGCTGTCAAATTTTCGGTGTTAACTACCCCCCTCCCCCAACAAGACCCTGAAAATATCGTTACCCTCCCTAAAAGTTCCAAAAATAATCGGTCCCATCCCTCCTCCTCCCCCCCACACAGACACAAAAAGTAAGATTTTCTTGGGTCTGTGAGGCTACCCGTAGATAAAGTGGTACTATGTAATAGTTATTGGTTAGAAACTATTGGTTATCGATTTTTAACCCTCGGCTGCGATGATTTGGCCGGCGAGACTATGCAAATACGTCGAGGGGCAAAGCCCCGAGACCGATTTGCATGTCGAGCTGGCCAAATCATCGCAGCCGCGGGTTAAAAATTGATAACCAATCGGTTATAACCAATAAATTATTTATATCACGGTGCGGACGTCAAGCTAACTCGTATTTAATTAAAACGTGTTAATGTTTTGTGAAAATGCTTCAAGAAAACGTTGATCATCAGTATCCTTGGTATGAATGAAGGTCATACCATTTTAGTTTGTGCAGGAGGAAGTGTGAGATAGATGGACGAGTCCTTTCCCTCGAACTTGGTGGAGGGAGGGGGGGGGGAGGTAGAAGTTAGACAGTCTAAGCGTCGGGTGGCAAGCTGGTTTACGCTGGAAACTCTCTTGTGTTATCGAAGCGTTTATCGTGTTTGGAGCGAATAATTCGATATGTGACACAGCAGGGATAAAGGAACATTGCTGGGACATTCTTTGAAGGTATATAATTCATTTTGCGCGTTTGTAGTTTAAGAATTGTTTAAAAAATACGGTAATAGGGTGTCGGTATGAATGAAGGTCATTCCATTTTAGTTTGTGGAGGGAGGGACGCGGAATGACGCGGAGTTGACGTGGAATGAATAAGCTTAGTTATGGGCCAGACATGTGAGAGTTTACAGGGATAGTATTTCTTTCCTTTTAAGTAATTCGTTTTGTACGTTTTTATTGCGTTACGTTTTTTTTGCACGCTGTGTTTAGTTGTTGGTGTAGGCGTTCCCGGTCGCGTGATCCGGAAGTGGCAAAAGTGTGGGTTATCGGCAAAAGTATGGGGTAACTTGATAACCCACTTTTTTTGCGATGACGCACACTTCCGGTGTTGGTTAACGGGATTTAACCTACGGAAATTTAGCGTGGCGTTGAGTTAGCGTGACGTCACAGCCGTGGTATAAGCACTGATGAGGACTCCGGATGTCGAAAATGTGCCGTAATATACTGAAATGTAAAAACTTGTAAAATTGGGCGATAAGTCTGTCCTCCTGTCCGGTGTTTTTCAATTTTTGCAGGAGGTACAGATGTATACCAAGATTTAGATTAGGGGTTTGAATAATATCTCTGTAATGTGTGGTGCAGTGGCAATCCGGACCACTGCACTGTGACTGAGGTTGGTGCTAATGACCAAGCTGTCGACGCGCCCTAAGCTCCACCCCCCCCCCCCACAAGTCCTTTATTAATGGTATTTTCGAACTTTTAATTGGTTTAGAAAGGAAACTGACAGCAAGGCTTCATTTCTGAACGGTTTTCCTTTATTCCACCATACATAACTTTATGTTGAACGTTACCTGCGAAGGATGTGACGTATTTTAGTTTTTTTCAAAAACAGGAAGTACCCATGAGGAGCTCCACTTTGCGACCATTGATTGGTTGAACGGGCCGGAAGTTGTCTGACATGCTGTGAGGGTGTACGTCACCTTCACTAGTCGTCAGCATTTTACGGAATTGCTTAAGCTGCAACAATAAGAAATTACCAGTGCTTAAATACATGTATAAGAAAATAACAGTGCTTAAATACATGTATAACACCAAGAATTTATAGGGTTAAATTCTTGATAATACTTATTTCTCAAGTATAAATAAAGCGTTCATTGCTGTACCGGCCTAGTTGGAATAGGTTTCGGGTGAGTCTGGTCGCCAGGTTACGGGGTCTGAGCACTTGACCCGGAATTACGGAATACACCCGACGACCTTGTTACTCACAGAGTCGATAACCAAACATTACTTATTTACACCAACAGTAGCGATAAAAGAGCAGTTTCACTCATTTTCACTTGTAAATAACCATCCTTAGCCTTTTATGAACTCTCAAAATGCGTAAAGAATGCTACAGACGCATTGCACGCAACATTTTATGCAATTTAACAAAGACTTCCATGTTTTTTGATAAAAACGTATCTTTTCTATATCACAAATGGTCCTTGACGTCGTAGCTACACCAACTAAGGGCACACTTTTGCCATCAGCTTTTAGATTATAAGAGTTTGCTTCTAAGGTTACTTCCCCCACAAAAATACACGTTTGACCCCCACAAGGGAGCGTAGTGTGTATGTTCTTGTTGTGGAAGAAACCTTAGAAACAACTGCTATAAACTAAAATCTGGTGGCTGAAAGTGTGTCGTTAGGGACCGGTCCTTATTCATGTCCTGGGGTGAGGTCGGAGAAATTGGAAATTTATCCTACAAACTCTCGACTGAAAAGTAGAACCCTTCCCCACCCAAGGTGTTATGCCTGTCCAGGTTAAGTGTAGATGATTTCCTTTGGACTAATTTTAAAAATAGCATTTCGCATCGACAGGATCCCATTGTGTGGAAAACGAGCCATGACTTCAATCATGTTCTTTAAAAGATTCAAAGAAGTGTTCTTTAAACCACCTTTGGACTGAGATTCATGATTAAAAATGGTAGAACAACTCTTGATGTAAGGGATACATATTGGCACTACAAAGGCAGTTCGAGTCAGCATGTCCATGCCCTTCACAACATCAACACGTGCAACGGGAAAAAATACCCCATATGCAAAAATTCTTTTAGAATGTGGTTTTAAAGAACTATGTACTGGATGATACTAGAAATTGTGGGCTTCGGGGTGTATACGTCTCCGTAAGAACAAAAGGTGGCAAGTGAAACTGAAGATGTTGAGGGTTTCAACTAGCATAAAACGAAGACGCAGTTTGCCTACAACTGAACGTCTCTGGGGCATTTCCTATAGCTGGGAGTTTGTCCCTGAGACTGTCTTGGTGTAGGCATCTTTAAAGTTGGAAGGGCGCCAGAGGTTGGTCCGTGGAAAGGGCAGACAAGAGAGCAACAATGGGGCAAGAGCTTGCCAGGACGGCTAATAAGATGTTTGAGAGTGGGGAGTCTAGCTGCCCAAGAGCAACAGCTCCAGGAAGCAGGGCAGCTAGCGAAACGGTCTAACAAAAATAACCTCAAAATCTCATAAAAACTTACATGGTGAGGGGGGGGGGGTTGGGGAGGGGGGTGCCCAAATTCCAGGCGTTTTTAGAAATTTTGACTGGTGAAAGTGTCACTTTTGATATCCAAAAAAAAATTGTGGCTCAAGTTTGGTCAGTGTTGTTTTTGCATGACCCCCTCCACGCCTTTGATGGGGCTAATGCACCAGGAGTAGGTTAGCCTGTAGTGCTAGCATGCCGGAATGTCTAATAATATTAACCATCAACCCTCTCCAATGTCGGTCGCCACTCGCCGTTTGGCGAATGGAAATCAGTAGTTGGCGACCTGAAATTTAGCCTTACTCGCCAAAATGGCGACTAGCAATAGAGAATGACACTCAAAGAGCGATATCTCGGGAACCGTACAAGTTAGAGACGAACGGTTTGCGGCATTATGCTCAGATTTATAAGGGCTACGTAACTGCTTTATCTTCATTAATACAGGAGTTAAAAAGAATTCTACAATTTCGTAAATGCATGAATTAAAAAAACATGCATCGTGCAAGATGTCATTGGTATGTGGCAAGTAGAAATGGCGAGTGCTTTGTAAGGTCTACTGGCCAAGTGGCAACTGCTATTGGCTTCACATTCGAGAGAGTTGTTACCCATTGTTCCATCTCTCGTCCTGGGTCATGACACGTGGATCATGATACTATTACACGAGTGGTGTAATTACGTTCACGAGTAACCTTCGTTAAAGAGTATGCTATAAGTTTTTGCATAATGAATACTTGTCAAAAATATTACCTGTGCTGTGATTAGTCCACGTATTGGCCAATTCAGTCACAAGCAAGAGTGGTTGAAGCGATCAGAAGTGAGAAATGAATTTCACGTCTTCAAGGTAAGGCCGATTGGGGTAGAAATGGGGTCTTGCTTCCTGGCACCACGTCACTCGCGTAAGCTAGGAAGTTAACGCTTCTTAGGAGTTCTTTGGTGAAATAGGATTCTAGCGATGTCGAATCAGTCGGCCTGTAGCCAAGAAGCAAGACCCCACAGCTTCGGTCCTAGATGGCCTTGAGAAAACATATAGAGCGCGAAATGAGTTACAACACGGATGATGTGTTATACCACGTAACCATGGCATCTAAGCGATTTGCGATGAATTTGTCATGGTTAATGGCACGAACTGCGTCGCTTCATGACAAAAAGAAAAAAAAGAAAAAAAACATTTCCTACTGTAATACAAACTGATGGATCGATTTCTAAATGATAGTGTTTGGTAGTTTGTTTGCTTACGAATCGACAGCTAAAATTGACAGTCATTTTATAATTTGGACATTTCTCTGCTATGTACCATCTCTTCTGCACAAAGAAAGTAACTGCTATGTGTTATTTCGGACGAGATTAGGAACATTTAGAACGGCTTCACCAGGTCCATTCTAGGAATGTGAAATTTGCCGTGTCATGTGAGACTTGAAAAGTTGGGTTTTGATTCGCTGGAACTTCGTCGATTGAAGACAATTCTAACCTTGGCCTATCGAAACTTTCACAGACAACTTTCTGTTAACCAGCCCTTTTTCGAATTTAGTCCTGTTACTTGGACTCGAGGCTACTGTTTTGAACCTGTCGTGACGAAATGAAACTTGAACCTTTTTTTGCATTAAGAGTGATGGGACCACGAAATTCGCTATGAAAACACTGCTTCGGCATCCTCTATAAACATCTTTTAAACGAATGCTTAATCTTAGTATATGAACTCTGGTTTCTTAAGAGAGTTTCTGGTAGCAAGACGTATGTTTACAAGAATTAAGTCTTCCGCTCTTTCTTTTTGGGGTTGGGCGTTAGTGGCTCTTGTGCTCTGTCCTGTTCTGTTTTTATTCAGGCCAACTTTATTATTGTTGTTATATTAAAACCGAGAAATAATGTTATTTTTGAAGCGCCGGTTAAAATGAGTCCAGTGAACGAGATAGTTAACATTGAGTAAATGCCAACTCACACAAGACATCGAACATGGAAATAAGCTCCATTAACCAAAAAGTTACTTACCTGAGTTTCAGCAACAGTCACGGTCTTCTTGAACACGGTCCAAACGGCAGCTTCGTTACAAGTCGGAGTGGTTAACGACCCCATGTAACGGAAGAACTGAGTCGTGTCTTGTGGGAGGAGGGAGCTGAGAGCAAAGGGTCTATTGAGGATTATTTTATCGCCAAAATACCGGATCTCGCCAAGCTGACGAGTGATGTGCTCCAGAACAGGGTTTGTGTGACCGATCTACAAAATGTAAATAAATTTCATTATTAAAACGGAAGTAAACTTTCAAACGGTCCGTTACCTAGCTGCTCAAAGAGTTTTGAACCGTAGCGTACCTTCAACCAAGTAGGTAAGTCAGAAAATGTGCCGACGCGTTACCAGCCACGTAACATTTGATTGGTTTGTTTCTGAGGAATGATAGGGATGTGGCTTAAGTCATATTTCTGTGGGAATTGCGTTTTTAACTATGGATGGTTGGGTAGTTTTTGCAGTGAACGTAAAGTTTATGCGGGTGAAAGGCTTTACCACGTTCTTTACTCTCCCAGAAATGTGGTTGATGAGCAAAATGAACAGTTAGAGGACAACAATGTGGTGTTTACATTTGTTTATTTAACTAATAGGTTTTTGCATGTGCTCATGTCGATTGTGACATTTATTTTCCTGGGAAAGTTTTTCCTCGTCGTTCCAAGATTACTTTAGCAGTTGAAAAGGATGTTAATGCGATTCATTTTTAACTCTCTTAAACAATAAAAAAAAAACGTTCCACATGCTAAGAAAAAACCATGCGGGCGCTCCTGAGAATCACTTTATTAACTTTTAGCGTCCTTAGCTGATGTAACTTGGATGCACCATTTTTAATTTTTTACTAAAAAGAACAAATATTTGAGAGAGAAAAAGCACAGAAATATGCACGACACGAAATTATTTAAACCACAGCTAGGTTGACACACGTTGCTAACAACACCATCTAGTGGCTAAAAATGGTACTAAAATTAATAAATCTCAAACCTGTATTCTATATTTATTGTACATTAATCGTCAGTATTGTATTTATGAGAGTTAAAGGCGTATTAATGTAATAAAGAGCAAATAATGTGATTTAAACTTACTTAAGTGTTGCCATGACAATCGGAAAATTAGGAATCAAAGGATGATAATTTGTTAGTTAGGATTAGCAGTCAGTCAGAATGATGTCGTTGTTTACATATTCCAGAAATACTTTCGAAGAAGAAGAAAATACGAATATTTTCAAACACCATTCTTGCGCTAGCGGCAAACTACCGAGTCACAAAGTGTAGCAAGTGCCTGACAAAAATGGGAAAATCCTACGCCCATTGCTACCATCCTAACAAGCTTCCTGCGTGCAGCGTACCGCATTGGCCTTCTTTTCGTGGGATATTCCACGCAGCAAATGTCAAAGCCAATTAATTGTCTAGGGTTCGACCGAAACGGTTGGAAAACTCGACAAGTACTCAGCCTCACAGTTGGGAAGGGAAGTGTATTCAATTTGTGACGCACACATTACATAATTGATCAAAGGACCAATAAGTTGAAAGCAACTCACTTCATAGAAGACGCCCAAGACGGCAAGTGCGTCATTATCGCCGGATCCAATCGCTTCATTAAGGTCTTCGTACCGACTGTTGTAATGAACCAGGTGCACCTAAAACAAAACCATGACCAGAAAAGAAGGCCAAAGTTATCAAATGACGTCGGGCTTAAAGCAATTATCAACTACTTCCAGCCAGTACGATTAAATGATATGATACGTTAAGTTGGAACGTGTTATATCACAGCCACCTACAGTAATGGCTGAATCAGAACCGGACAAATCAGGCACGTAAAATCAACCATTGACATAGAAGGAAGCGCAAGTTTGCTAGGTGCTGCCATCTCTACACCAAGCGGCGAAATTTCAAACTAACCAACGAGGGTTCCAAATTCTGCCAACCGATGACGCCACTTAGCAAACTTGTTGCGTGAGTATTTGTTGCGCCTAGCGGAGCATTGTCGAAAGCAAAGCTGATCCGGCCTTTACTGTAGGTGGCTGTGGTTATATATATGACAAAGCAGGAACGTGATAAAGGAGTGACGGCACTACGGGGTATGGGTTTTCTGTTCCTTCCCCTAGTCCCCCCCCCCCCCATGCTCCCCCAAAAAATTTAAAGCTTTTAGGCCTATGTCTGTCAACACGGCAAAAACAGGAACTGCGTTTAAGGAAACAGGCATTTCTCAAGGCCCTTATTTAATTCTAATCTACTAAGCCTCAATTCCGCCCTTCCCCCCTTACAAAGCTTAATTAGGCTATGGCACTGAAATGTGTTAGTGAAATTTGTCATCATTCGTATTTTGCTTTGATTATGTCATTAGTGTCGTATTGGCTTGAAAGGCGCCTATTCACCAAATGACAGCATCTAGCGCCATCTACCATTATTTAGTTCTGTGTAGCACTTGATTTCAACAAGCGAAGGAATGCGCAAAGAAATGCGAAGAAGTTGGCGCGTCCACGTGCACTGGGGAGCAAGCGGTAAAGCGGTTTTTCTATACATCGACCGTTTTAAAACGCAGATTTTGAACCGCTAGATGGACGCCATCGAGTGACAGTGCTATCGTTAACCTTGACCGCTTGCTCCCCAGTGCACGTGGACGCACCGACTTTACACTCAATCGTTAAGGAGGCACGTGGCTGGTTTGTTGTGTAAAAAGAAATTTCTTTGCGCGTTCCTTCGCTTGTTAAAATCAAGTGCTATACATAGAACTAAATAATGGTAGACGGCGCTAGATGCTGCGGCCTGTCATATGGTGAAGAGGCATTTTTATTGGGCAGTGACACGACGTACTATTATTGTGTATAACTCTATGGTGGAGCCAGTAACTGGGTTAGCTGCAAGGAGCACTGGAGGGAGAAAGGAAGATTGTCTTATTGAAGCCAATGCTATTAGACTGGATTTCTTAATCCTATAACGCGCGATTTTTGTTCTTGGAGAAAACAACGTTCTTTTAAGCCTAAGAAATCCGCTCTCAAAGCACTGACTTGACTAGAATTGCCGTTGTTTTCCGTTACATTTTAATCTAGTGCACCTTGTAGCTATTACCTCCAAATGGTGTCTCGTAGCCAATATGACGTCACTTGACGCTGCTCTATAGAGCTGCTTGTCGTGTGACGTTCGCTCAGGAAACTCGGTGATTTTACTCTTACCGTCACCGAGTGCACCATGTCTACAGTCTGACGCTGATATCTTACCTCCATGGGAAACCTTTGCCCCCGAATTGTGTGTTCCGATCCCTGGGTGCTCTTGCTTCCCCAGTGAAAATGTAAAGAGTGGAAAATGTAGGTCCCTGGAAGTTTACCGCCTCTCACGGTCCTCTCTTCGCCCTCTATGATGATTGCCACGGCGTGTCCATTGTTTTCTATCGTCATGATATCAGGAACCGTTTCGTAGTTGGTAAAAATGAATTTCGGGGCTTTTCTGAAGAGGTTCATCCGTTCGTGGAAGTCGATGGGTGATTGGCGGTGGTGAGTTTTGCCACAACAACCTTCGCTGACATGGCACCACGACTGGTCTACAAGGATGAGGAAGAAAAACAAACATTATTATTGTGATGATTATTGTGGGCGGATCTCCTTACGTAGGGAATCCCTGGGGCTTCTTTATGGTATAACATCACGCCAAAACTACTAAACCGAATTTGATGAAAATTTGCAGTTTAAAAAAACTGGGGTGTAAAAAAATTGCAGCCATGTCTGGCTGTGATGCCATTTGTGATTCAAACTGATCATAATCCGTTGATGCGGTCGGGGAGAAAAAAAACGAGGGGCTACAAATGGGCGCTTATTAAGATTGCCGTGGAGAGATGCCTGGTCTCTCTCCCAGACAAACTGGGGCTCAGTAAGGAGGCGTCATTGCTCATCACGAGGTTTATTAAGGGATAAATGCAAGAGAATTATTGTGTGCGTGGTGTATCTTGAGTCCTGCAAGTATTTTGTGAGCGGCTACGTTTTCCTGGAAGGGGTGGCTTTAATCGATGGCCGCCATTGTTTTTGTAACCATCTTGGATATCAACAAGGCACTCTGCTACTGAAAACGTATACAATCGATTATCTGTGTTCGTTCTGCGGAGGACTCAAGATAGGCCGCGGACACTATACAATGCTTACACTGCAATGCTCAGTGCTTCGCCTCTCTCTGTTCCTGGTCGAGGGAGCTCCGTGTCAGGGTCAGTGGCTCCAGAGGCGTAACCCTGACAAGATATGCACTGTTTTTGCAAAAAAAGGAAAATTAAGTTTGAATATAGGAAAGGGAGTTAGTAATGGGAATACTGATGTAAGTAGACTGCCAGTGGAGGAATGGGTTGATGAAGCTCGGCTGAGTGGGTTGGGAGGAAGCCTGTGGATGTGTGTGAATGTTTCTCTGAAATGAAGGTTGTATGTACGTGTGTTTGATCCAGAAAGTTGTATGGTTTCTGTCAATGGGTCTAATGAATTGATTGCCAGCGTGCCAGTAACATTGTGGTGATTTAATGACTAAATCAGTGCTAAAGGGTGGAGGTGTTGTGACCTGTTGCATTTAATGCGTTCCGTTTTGAATGGTGCAAAGAGACTGTGGCCTTATCTCGGACCATGACCACTAAACTAACTGGCCCGCTCTACAACGATATTAGGGGGCCATGTCTGGTTCATTTCGTCGAGGTCTGTGGCACGGTGCGACGCGACATCTATTGGCGGCTAGTGGCTGTTTTCGAAATAATAATTTTAATTTTTACGTAGATTTTGGTGGCAGATTTTTTATTATGTATAAGAGTATTTTTAAATGGTGTTTAAAAATATTACTCAGCCACAGTTAAGCTTTTTCACTGCGTTTGCAAAAAAAAAAAAAGCAACACGTTCGTTGGCAGTTTGTACGGAGGGTGTCGCCCTCGGTTGACAAAATACGGCAACTCAATCGCATCAGTGGCACTTTCGGCGGCCATATTGCCAACCCAGTCTCGTAATGCTACTTTTCATTCAAGATCCGGCCAGTACTGTAGATAGTCCTGCTCGAACGATCGGGAAGAGGACTGTTGCTTTTTTAAGTGCATCGAACATTCCACAAGATGGCAACTTGATAATTGCAGGAACGTGCTCGTCAGTATAGAAACAACATTTTGGCAGCAAAAGTCAGACCCTCTGCCGACATCGAATGAACTACGACTCGCACTGCTGTCGCAAGATCCCATTGTAATGATTGTGGGTTTGTGTTATTCCGTAAAGTCGTTTGCCATGTTAGCTGCAAAAAGTCTTTTCAAGTACAGGAACTTGGCGTCTCGCGGCTCGCGTGCCGCATGGATACATAGTACTAAACATCTCATTAAAGTTGTGAAACCAGCCGGAAGTCGTATCGTAGAACAATCTGTTCCTGAATAGGGCAGTGACACAACGTAGTATTATTGTGTATAACTCTATGGTGGAGCCTTAATGGGTTAGCTGCAAGGGGCACTGCAGAGAGAAACAGAAAGGCGTCATACTGAAGCCGATGCTGTGAAGAGTGATTTCTTACACCTAAAACGCGCGATTTTTGTTGTTGGAGAAAACAACGTTATTTTAAGCCTAAGGAATCCGCTCTTCCGTTGTTTTTCCCTCCATTTTTATGTAGTGCACCTTGTAGTTACGCCTTCCAAAACCCATACTTGGAGCCAATATGGCACAAATGTCACTGCTCTGTTAAACGTTACTGAATTGGACGCTTATGCGCTATATAATCATCAATGGAACTCGGCGCTGAACGTCTTTATTGATAAATTCAGGTTGCCACAAATGTGAAACCGCTGTATATCTTAAAAAAAAAACGATGCAAACATCAATTTATAAAATCGAACAGCTATTGGAAAATTAGTTCAAACTTTAACCTGTGCTAGAATACATTTTGCAGACAGTATCACAGTTTTAACTAACTGTGCGTGTTTTACCCTAATCGTTGGACTTAAGTTTCTCTACATTTTTGCGTTGCTTGGACTGAATTTGCTTACCGTGTTTAGTCGTAATGGCGGTTGCCATTTCATTTCAGGTACTAACACTGTATCCAAACAGACGAGTTGGTTTTGGAAGGCACTGCCATAAATTAGACCTGTCTACGACACTGTCAACAATGGTTGATGCTGAAGGACTTCGCAAATAAATTGACGTGTTATTTATCCTGTGATACTCGCAAAGTATAGAGCATTGACATTTGCCGCCATATTGGCACCGGTATGGGTTTTGGAGGGCATAACTACAAGGTGCACTAAATAAAAATAGAGGGAAAAACAACGGAAGGGCGGATTTCTTAGGCTTAAAATAACGTTGTTTTCTCCAACAACAAAAATCGCGCGTTTTAGGTCTAAGAAATCGCTCTTAACAGCATCGGCTTTAGTATGACGCCCTTCTGTTTCTCTCTGCAGTGCCCCTTGCAGCTAACCCATTAAGGATTCAGCATGGAGTTATACGCAATAATACTACGTCGTGTCACTGCCCTATTGGATGGAGGTGCTACGCGCAATAATTCGGTTTTACCTAAAATATTTTGTTTCCACGCATGTTGGAGGTGGGGGGAGGGGGTGTAATTTGAAAGCCGGTAAACGGTGAGTTTGTTCTGATTTTATCACATGATCCATGTCAATGTCTAGCTCATCCTATACTTTACTTGCTGAAGCCCGTGTTATGCACGGGTGGTGTTTGATGCACCGTTTGTAAATTGGGATGGTTTGGTCTCTCACGTGTTTGTTACGGAAGGTGTGTATCCCGTCTGCACTGGCGCACACTGGCTAACAAGCGCTGATTTTCGTTCGCTTTGCTCACTCAATCAGCCACGTCCCTGACCCAGGCTCCATGCACTTACATAATGAATATTTCTACCAGAAACTTAAAAAAATAGGCCTTTGGACAACAAAGTCCAAACCTTTAGCCGGCCCGTTTGGTCATTTTTTTGGGGGAGAGACAGAAAATAGAGTTAACCGAGTTTCTGTAATCCTTTTATTTTAACCTTTAGCAAGCGGTATTATTGTGTTTATCCCAGTGTTCTCCGTGTTTTCTTGTTTTCTGTTTACGATGTTGTTCCGGTTTAGGTAAAGGTAGTATTACTTAGGCTAGCATGGGCGCGTTGGTATGTAGACCTTTACAGCTCAATAAACTAAACTAAACTAACTGGTTAATAATGCCTCGCGCAGCGTGCCGTGGCTTGGACCGGCGTCACCCAGCACGCCCTGACCTGTCCCCAAACTTCATGCTTCGTGTGTGTTTTTTTTTTTATATTCTAGGCAGAACGTAAATAGCGTTTTGAATTTTTAACCGAAGTTCAGTAATCCTTTAATTTTAATGGTCCACAACGACTGCACCTTTAGCCAGTCGGTTAATTTTAGGTTGCTTATATCTGTTTTATCCGTTAAAAGTTAAGTTTTCAGTTTATTGCCAACAATCATTCTGTTTTCAGTCATCGAATACCCTCATTATTATAAGAGATTGTTGCAAGTTGTCGCCAGCCATTCCGCATTGTTCGTTACCGTCTATCCACAATTGTTTGTGCCATTTTATTTCTGTAGTTGGGCGCATGGCGTATACCGCCCAGGCTCACTTAGAATAAATTGAATTGAATTGGCTCGGGTGTTCAGTTGTACAACACTGGCTGTACTATAACTCGTTTTTAACAAGTAAATTTTATTCCGTTATAGATTGCACCACCTAGCTTTGAACCACGGAGCTTTGGAACCGCGTGTCGCATATAGTGTGTTAGTACCACACTTCCTTATACATGAGTTTTTCTTGTTTCACACATTTTAAGGATTTATTCAGTGAAGTCTTACATCCTGCTCTGTACGCTTTAGCGGGTTTTGTGTGTGTGTGTGTTTTTTTCCAATAATTATGGTACATTCCATGAATAGAATTCAGCAAATCGCCAAATCGTGGAAAGAAGTGTGCATCCGCAAAAAAAAGTAGTGCAATTCTAAATTGTCATTGTGCAGATACTCGTTAATGTCGAAATTAGAATTATGACCGGTTCATTGAGAACTTGAAAAAAAAGTCACATAAAATGTTCCTTTAAACTGAATTTGTTCCTGAAACTCATGTATAATTTACTACGTGGAATTTTCAAATTCGTATGGGTTAAGTTGCGTTTTTTTTTATTATATTACCTATGTTTCCGTCATACGACCAATGGCTCGATGCATGATATGCTGAAAATGAATAAATAAGAAATACACATATTAATGCAATACAGTGGTCAAATTAATACACGAGTATTAATTACACATTGTCTAACTCCTCCCCCCCCCTCCCGACACACACACACGTGCGCACACCCGATTCGCGATTTGTTTTAGGACTACTTTCATGTCGATCCATCCCACTGATTGGATGTAAAAAAGGTGTAATATCTGCACCTTCATATTGAAGTTCAAAGGCATCTAACGAATGAAGTGTTGCTCGACTTTGTTTCAAATGCCGCAAACTGGATGTCTGTATTTCATCTGATTCCGAAGTTATTTACGAATTTAGGCTTAAAGTCGCATTATCACCAATTGAAAGTCTGCAGAATCTGGCAACGTCTAAACCATGCGCAATGGCTGTTTGCCGTGACGTCACCAATGAGTTAGCCAATGACGAACGAGAACAACGGCTGTTTGGCCTTCTGGTTGGACTAGCCCAGTCACGTGATATGCACGTCACAGCAAGCAGCCATGGCACGTGGTATAGCGCTAGCTACGGCTGCCCTAGCACTTGGTGGCATCAAGGGAAGGAATACACAGCGCCATTTCTTTTAACGAAACAAACAAGCCACGAGCCTCCTTAATTATTGCGTGAAAATTTGGACGTTCTCCCGCACCTAGGAGCAAGCTTTAAAGGTTAACAATATCACTGCCGCTAGATGGCGCCATGGTATTTCCGTTCGCTTTTCAATTGGTGATAGAGCCACTTTAAAGTAGCACTGTCACCGATTGAAAATACCGTGGCGCCATCTAGCGGCAGTGATATTGTTAACCTTTTGCAGAACGCTCCCAGGTGCACGATGACATACCAAATTTTCACACAATAGTTAAGGAGATCGCGGCTTATTTTGTTTCGTTAAAAGAAGCGTCGTTGTGCATTCATTCGCTAGGTGCAAGCCAGTTCCAGATAGCGGTAGATGTCCGTTTCTTGCTCATGAACCTCTGCGCATGCGTGAATGCTCTGTTATTTTACGATCATCATTTATTATTTGTTTGGAAAATATCTTGCAATTTTGATTCGGCAATCTATTGGTATAAATACTTTTAATTTTTGTAGCACTTGATTTCAGAAACTTTGATCACAAACAAATTTGTCATAAACGATCACAATTTACAATGGCGTACACGGAGACACCGCCCTCTCTCGTCATAAGCCATTGAAAAGACAGACCACATCGATTATATGATGAGTCTGGCTTGCCTCTATTATATTTATATCTCCCTTTGACAGCGCACATTGCCACAGCAATTAAACCACCGAAAACTTTATCATGCTACCTATGAGTAATTCCGACAAGTGGCTACTGCTTGTTAGCATTCGTAACATAGGGAAGAATTAAAGGGACACCCCGCCTGCCTTATAACAGCCTTGCTCAGATCGCCATCCGCGCATTTACCAGCCCAAGGTCGGCTAGGGTGGTAGCTGCTGTCTCGGTTGGCATTGGGAATAGTACACGAAACAGCATCAAGTTAAAAACTGTGTCGTCACAAAACGGAATGATTCTCGTATTTTAACGTCACAATTTATACTTTTTCTAGGCTACTGTCTCATAATTTTGCTTCGGCGATCTATTGGAATAATTAATTTTAATTTTTACCGCTTTTTAGGCTTTTGGATTTTTGATCTCATGGTAATTATTAGCAAATTAGTACATGCACACACAGAGTTAGTTACTGTTAGCGCGCAAAGGATGATATACGTGCGTCCCGCAGTAAATATAGTTAACAATTATTCAACAGAAAATCTCCTAGACGCCACATTTTAAAACGAATTTTTACCAAGGGATTGACTAACGGTAAGGAAATAGACCTTTGGGGCAGTACTTGATGTGGAGGATCGAGAAAATGGCGCTGGGAGGGACGTCCTTTTAAAGGGTTTGTTTGGGCTAGCCCCAAACGTAGTCCTAGACTTGAAATTAATAACACGGTTAATAGTAATATAATCGCCTATCTGATGTTGAATCATTTAAAGGGACATGCATCCTTCCGGTATGTCGTGCGACTCGTTGAGAATAGCGTTTGCAACATTTACACAGGTTAGAGTTAACGTCGCAACCTCAACTCGCACGAAAGAACAAAACAAGAAAACGAATGTGTTGGCAACATTCACATACGTTTGAACTAATGTCGCAAAACCGAGTCGTACAGGAAAGCCCACATGCATGCATGTACCTTTAATATTATGAAGAGAGAATCATCGCAACAGTATGAGTTAATGTACAAAACATGTACGCATGCGCATCACTTCTTTAAAGGTACATGCATCCATGTTGGCTTTCCTGTATATGATTCAGTTTTGCGACATTAGTTCTAACGTATGTAAATGTTGCCAACACAGTCGTTTTCTTGATTTTTTCTTTCCTGCCGAGATGATTTTGCGACATTAACTCTAACCTGTGTAAATGTTGCAAACGCTATTTTCAACGGGTCGCACGACGTACCGGAAGGATTTATGTCCATTTAATGATCGAATACCGTTGATAAACATCGCCAAATTCTTCACGACTTTTTTTTTAACTGATAAGTTAGTGTAAAAATAGGTTTTCAACCCAACATTCGATTCCCTTCAACTTTTCACATTGATTCTACGCCTTATTAATGCATTTTAAGCGCATAAATCTGAATACAATGGAAGGGTTCGGGGTTTCTGACTGAAATATGCGTAAAACCATTATTTTTAATAATAAATTTGAGCGCCTCTATGAAAAAACTACATTTATGTAAATCACTTATAGTTGTCTTGAGTTCGCCGCAGAACGAACATAGACAAACGATTACACGTTTTTGGTAGCAGAGCGCTTGTTGATATCCAGGATGGATACGATAACTATAATACAAAAACAGTGGCGGCCGTCGATTAAAGCCGCCTTCTCCAGGAAGACGTAGCCGCTCAAAAAATACTGCAGGACTCAAGATACGCCGCGCACGGAATAGAAAGGTAATGTTCGTCACCTATAGCCTATTTGTCTTTAAAACAATTAGAAAACTAAAACGAACCCGCTTGTGGTTAAGTGTAAGTAGGGAACACGAATAAACTTAAAAACCGTTTTCAACGTGTGAGTGGGTGAGAAGATTTTAACCCAGTTAACCTCGAACTGGGCAAGTACTCACACGACCATAAAATAAAACCCGTATTTAAATTTTCAACGCTAATTTTGGCGCTTCTTCACAAATCATAGTAACAAAGATAGAAATTTCTCCCGCCCCCAACCAACCTACAAGGTTACCTTGTTGGTTTTTGGGGGCGGGAGGCATTTTTATCTTTGATGCTATCGTTTGCGTTGAAAATTTAAACAAGGGTTTTATGAGGTTTTAACGGTGCTCGTGTAAGTATACTTGCCCAGTCCGAGGGCAACTGGATGGAACACGAATAAACTAATCTGTAAGGTTCCAGATATCACAGTGTTGCTGTAGTGTTTCGTCCACGTGAAACCTTAGTACTGCTTTAAAGTGGTTTTTTTTTTTACCGTTTTACTTTTGAAAACGGTAGATAAGCTACATGATGGGTGTACGTGCGTCGACATGGCTAAACGACATGGCTAAATGACATCGAAGGAAAACGGTAAAACACTGATCGTCATGCATATATAGTATCAAAAGTTTATGACTCATAAACTTATGTTTTTATGAGTCATAACTTATGGTATCGTCAATAGGGTAATAAAAAAAAGGAGACGACTTGACTGCAGAATACTGAAAAATTTATCAAAACATGTTGGTGACTGTGAGGCATGTGTGGCTATATGCATCTGATGCTCGTTAATTCCAAATTTTTTATTTTATTAATATCAAAAATGCATTACTTGATAGTCTAAACATGACGAACCAAACCGATGTGTTATTTATTGTTTTGGTCTCAAATATTTGAAATTTGGACGCTAATTTTATCAACACTACGCTAAAAACTCACGTAAACAAATTCTGAATAACCGTTGTAAGTACCGCTGCAATGGTTTTAACTTATAGAGCAGTGACACGACGTAGTATTATTGTATATAACCATAGATTAGAAAGTTAACTAGATGTACCGTCTCACCTCTTCCCATCCTACGCGGACCTCTAGCGGAAGTTGCGGCTACTAATACCTCTGCTAATGCTTTGCTTTCGTGCTGCTTCGAAGGCAAAAGCATTAGCAAAGTTGTTAGTAGCCGCAACTTCCGCTAGAGGTCCGCGTAGGATGGGAAGAAGTGAAACGGTATATCTAGTTAACTTTCTAATCTATGATATAACTCTATGATGGAGCCTTAATGGGTTAGCTGCAAGGGGCACTGCAGAGAGAAACAGAAGGGCATCATACTGAAGCCGATGCTGTGAAGAGTGATTTTTTAGACCTAAAACGCGCGATTTTTGTTGTTGGAGAAAACAACGTTATTTTAAGCCTAAGAAATCCGCTCTTTCGTTGTTTTTCCCTCCATTTTTATGTAGTGCACCTTGTAGTTATGCCCTCCAAAACCCATACTGGTGCCAATATGGCGGCAAATGTCACTGCTCTATACGTGTTGTAAGAAGTGAAGAAGGCTGCCTTATGATAACTGGAGGCTACGTCTATGGGAGCAAGATAGGCATTCAGAAGCTTGCATTAAATTCAAAGGCAGACAGCGATTGAAACCGTTGTCCCCACTTTATTTGTACAAACGATAACAATCGATTATATACATAATGGCGGAACGGAAGTGTGGGAAAGTCTAATTATACAAAGGGAAGTAAACTCTGGACGATACACTATACGTGTCTAATGGTCGAATGCAGATGCAAGTTTTACACGGAAACACTACATCACATTGTGGTATCTGAAACCTTACAAGAGAACTTTTCCTGTTTGACTAGGCCTTTAGCTCGGTTAAACCTTACCATAAACGAGTTCGTTTTTGTTGTCTAATCTATACGAACCCAAATGGGCGAAACATATACAGTAACATAACGGAACAGTAACAGCAACGTCATATTATTATATGTCTCTGTGCTTGAGCCAGTAACTGGGATAGCTGCAAGGGACACTGGAGGGGGAAAAGAAGGGCGTCATACTGAAGCCAATGCTGTTAGAGCGATTTTCTTAGACCAAAAACGCGCGATTTATGTCGATTTGTTGGCAGTTGCTGAAATTTTAGCAAGTGGAATCTTTTCATTTTCCGATTACAACCTCGTAGCATATGGGATTGGAGAAAAGAACGTTTTATTAGGCCTAAGAAATCCGCTCTCAAAACGCTGCCTTGACTAGAATGCGCCGTTGTTTTTACCTCCTTCTGAATCTCGTGTCCCTTGTAGATATCTCTCCAGTGGCTAGCCTCGTATCCAATATGGCGTCATTGTCGCTGCGCTATCGTCAAGTGACGTCATAGAGCAGCGTCAAGTGACATCATATTGCTACAAGAGAGATACCTGCAAGGGGCACTAGATTGAAATGGAGGGTTAAACAACGCCACTTCTAGTCAAGCCAGTGCTTTGAGAGTGGATTTCGTAGGCTTAAAAAACCCGTTTTTTTCTCCAATCCCTTATGCTACGAGGGTTGTAATCGGAAAATTAAGATTCCACTTGCGTAAAAATGCCAGCAACTGCCAACAAATCGACAAAAATCGCGCGTTTTAGGCCTAAGAAATGCAGTCTAATAGCATTGGCTTCAGTAAGACGCTCTGCTTTTCCCCCCACCAGTGCACCTTGCAGCTTACCCAGTAAATGGCTCCACCATAGAGTTATACACAATAATACTAGGTCGTGTCACTGCGCTATACGAACCCAAATGGGCGAAACGTATATAGAAACATAATATAATAAAAATTTCTCTACTTACACACAAAAAAACAGGAAAGCTCGATGGCTAATACGAAGAAAGGCATGTTGTCTTCTGGTAGGCTGTAACCAGAAGCAGGTGGCTTCAATCTTCTTCTTCTCCACAATATATATATACGTGCAGCCGCGAGGTCGTCCACAGCTGCACGTTAACCAATAGGCTTCGAGTTTCTTCGTAACGTAATGGTAAGCGGTACCAATATGTAAACCACGACCGCTCGTTCAATGGTTAAAGCGGCGACGTGACTGCAATGTTTAGTACCGTTATTACCATAATCGCATTGTCGCGCAGATATAAAATTAATAAGTGGTAAATAATTCTGTGGAAGTGTGTGTGTGGGGGGGGGGGGGGGGGGGGGGTAATATCGTCATTCCTTACCGACAGTATGTGGTCCAGATCACAGTGGCCAGGCACAGAATTGTTAAGACACACGCTAGTGTGTCGTTCCCGAAGATTCAACAACAACATTAACGTCCGTCCCATCCAGTTAAAACTTATATGAGCACGACCTGTAGACAGTTGCGTCTTTTTCAGCTTGAGGCATCTGCGGATAAATAACAATGCGACAGAAAAAGTTGAAACTACGTTAGTTTTATCGGGAGACTGTCACCTAAAAACGTAAAAGTCACGATTAGTGACACAGTTTAAAGTTGAAAAAAAGTTCTGAATAATGTTCATATTTGTCTAATTACTAGTTAGCTAGTGGCTAGGCATTTTCACGAAATTAAATTAATTCTTCCATGCAGTGCAGAAAGCAGAATAATTCGATATGTGACACAGCAGGGATAAAGTGACATTGCTGGAACATTCTTTGAAGGTATGTAAATCATTTTGCGCGTTTGTAGTTTGAGAATTGTTTAAAAAATACGGTAATAGGGTATCGGTATGAATGAAGGTCGTTCCATTTTAGTTTATGGAGGGAGGGAGGTGGGGGGGGGGGGGACTGACGCCGAGTGAATAAGCTTAGTTTTGGGCTAGACATGTGAGAGTTTACAGGGATGGGATTTCTTTCCTTTGAAGTAATTGGTTTGTACGTTTTTATTGCGTTACATTTTTTTTTGCACGCTGTATTTGGTTGTTGGTGTGTGCGTTCCCGGTCGCGTGATCCGGAAGTGGGTTATCGGCAAAAGTGTGGGGTAACTTGATAACCCACACTTTTTGTGATGACGCACACTTCCGGTGTTGGTTAACGGGATTTAACCTACGGAAATTTTCCGTGGCGTTGAGGTAGCGTGATGTCAAAGCCGTGGTATAAAATTAATTATTCCAATAGATCGCCGAAGCAAAATTATAAGACACTAGTTACGAAAATTATAAATTGTGATTTTAAGATACGAGAATCATTCCGGTTTGTAACGACACAATTAATGCGTTCACGCTGACTTGTCTATTAGGCGCAATGCCAACTGAGATAGTAGCTTCGTTTTTCGCTGCGAGGAACGAAGTTACTGTCTCAGTTGACCTTGATTATGGTAAATACGCGGATGCGATCAGCGCGTAGCTGTTATGAAGCAGGCGGTATGTTGCTTTAACTTTCCTAATGACAGTGGTTAGGCAGATTATACACCCTGTCAAATGTGAACTTTGAACTGAGATACAGACTGGCTGGCTTTACACACATTTTAAACGTAATTGCATATTTCAAATGGCATTGTTTATTATAAACTAACTGACTCCGGCGCGCGTAACATACGCCGTTTTAGCAAACAGCCACTCCCTCACGGTTTCTACCGCCACTCCCCCTGTCACCCCCTCTTCCCCCCAACAGTGGAATGCAAAGCCTGTTCCCACCCCCTCTCTCCGGCTCTGGCCCGATTGGCTCCGGATATGATCCTGTTGTGGTCTGATCCCAGACCATGTATCCTCACAAGCTAAATCTTCTTACATTCTAAACCAAAGTCTCATAGCAACCGCAACGACCCCCGGAAGGGGAACAATAAAAACGTGCGAGTGTGTCAATTCTTTGGCTTGAAGTTGAAACTGGGACGTTGTTGCCCTGAAAAGAAGTTGAAATTGGCACATTGTTGCCTCGACTAACAATTTGCTCTAACAATTATCCTTCTAACTAAACACCGTGGTAATCTCAAGGGCAAGTATTACATGACGGCATCCACACTTCTTTTTCACACGGTACGCATCGCTTAAGAGAACAAACAAACAAGCACGGGAGCCGGGTACGTGTTCAACTACGTATAGCAAAGAGGAGGAAGGGAAGGAAACCAAGAGGAGAGGGAGAGGACGGGATAAAAGGAGGAGGGGAGAGGGGAGGGAGAGGATTGGCGGAAAAGAGGAGTGTTACACAAACAAAAACCGACTGTTGCAGTGAATGATCACCGAGCAAATACTGGGAAACGGTGTCCTATCATTTCGTCACAAACCTCTTCGTCACATCTATATTCGTCACACTCAATTCGTCACACACTATTCGTCACACTCTAATCGTCACACTTATTTCGTCACTGATTCAGTTCGTCACTCCAACTACACGTCACACGCTACTCGTCACACAATGCTCGTCACGCTCATTTCGTCACTCAT